>CM040931.1:10942795-11187795 GCA_023029165.1 Gobiocypris rarus | reverse complement strand
GATTCACACTGACATTCAACATGAAATTATTAGCTCTTACTGCAATAATTTCACCCATCTGTGTCTCAAAAAGCGTCGCCAGTTGCTATCACAATATACAATTCATTAATGAATAAGACAACCCCCACCCCAACACAAACCTACAGGCATTCATACTATATTGATAAAAATACAAAAATAGTCAAATAAATACATTTTTAAAAATGTGATTTATATATATATATATATAAATAAATAAAAGAATACTTTTTATTTTAAAGTCACTTCTGCAGTTTGAATGAGGCGAGCCACAAACTTTTGAATTTGACCGTTTCTTCATACTGCTGAATTCTCTTCCTCAGAGGCCATTTAGCATATTAGAAGCATCACATTACAGCCCTGAAAGTGGCTGTTTAAATACGGGGAGCGCAAAAAATTGAGTTGTCCAGAGTGAGGAGAGACAGTTTCAGCTGGCCATTGTGCCCCACAGGAGGCATTTGCTTTTCAGCACCCTATTGTTTTGTGGGCCTCCCCCAAATGGCTTTCTGGTCAAAGGCCTTTTCTGTGGCCAACAGGTAATCCTCATAATAGGGAGAAAGAATAACCCCCTTCACCACCTGGATGAGTGCGTTATCACTCTGTGGGACAAGATGTGACGAGTGTGTAAGGGCTATGGAAGGAGTTCACAGCTAAAACTGCATCTTTGCATCTTATTTCTAAGTCAATTTTATCTTGCATAGAGCAGCAAACAATTTTCTATGAATATTTCTGAGCGGGCAAGGTAATGTATTATTCATTTTGTTGCTGGTTTAAAATGCAGTGCCTACTTTATAGTCTCATTTAAAAGAGCACCTTATGGTTTTCATTTGAAGCACTCTACATCATTAAAGCGTGTCATATTTTCTTAGAAAAAATATTTTCAAGTAATGCATGGATGTTAAAAGAATGCATCTGTAATGTACTGAATAAAGACAAAATAATAAAAAATCTGTTCTAAAAAAAAAAAAAAATTTGCCAAGCAGTACAAGAAACGATACAGCAAAAATACAATAAAAACACAATAGACAGTGCTCCGAGTTATAAGTTCATTTTAAATTCATCAAATGCATCCAGAGTTAGCTATTAAAATCTCCATCTGCACACACCCAATAAATTCTTTTCAGTCTCCTCAAAAACCCACAATGAATATCTGCAAGTTCAGCAAAAACAAATTCATCAATGAAGGTGTAAAATAGACAACATTGGAGTGAAATCCCCCCCAACACATACACACCTCCTATAGACCAATGCCATCAAATCCCCCTATTATTGCTTCTGTACGGGCCATCTCTAAGATCAGATAAACTTCTCATGTTACAGGGCGGCTGACGGGCGGTCAGCAGAAGCCGGCTTTGCTAAGTACATCTGGGAGCTTTCACAGAGTCCTACGTGCAGCTGCTCTCCTGGGCCTCGAGAGGGAAACGGGAAGAGAAATGAAGCCGGAGCCACGCAGACTTTAATGAGGAGAGCAAGCGTGCAAGGAATGGACAAGTGTTTTCTTTCATTTGAAGGTCGGGAAGTGGGCAATTCTCTTTCAAATATCCTATTAATATAATTAGGCACGTGAGGAATCAAGCTTATTAAGCGCACACGCACAACGCGCATGCAAAACAGACTCAAACACTTTCAGAAGCTAACAGACAATGCAAACACAAACTTTACTCACTCTAATCACCCAATGCATTTAAAAATAATAAAACTTTAACTTAATTGCAGATCACAAATATAACCTCTCTACAGTCTGCTGCAGCGTGACCCAGTGACCTCCACGTTGACTCCCAGCGCACAGACACACACCCTTCTGGCTGTCTGGTCACGGGAGAGGTTGCGACTGATGTGGAACGAAGGTGTCCGGGCAAAACCAGTGTAATTACTCCATCTCTTCCACAATATTTACATTTCGCCCCACACCAGACCCGAACGGACAAGCAATCCGTCTACGGCTGACGGCGGCTTCAACTCAGCAGGAACTAGAACCACATGTTGTGGGGGAGTAATGCCGAAAAGTGTGTGTGTCTGTGCATGCGTGTGTGTGTGGTAAAAGGGGATATAGGGTTCCCTGAGCCCCAGGCAAATTAACTAAACAATGCAATCGGTTAAAATGCTGAAGTCAAAACAGCTCTCGCGGTTCAACAAAAGCTTTAAAATATTTGTGCAGCTTCTGTACATTAAAAAAAAAATCATCTGAGCTTTTCCTTTGTAATTCTACTAGTCCTTTCAGTCAGCAGGATTTTTTTTCTCCACTCTGCTGGAAGTTATAGCTTATCTCAGTTATTGAATAAATCTACCTGATGCATATTTATTTATTCTCAAGCTAAAAAAACCTGAGAAGTAAATTCAGCATAGCATAAAACACATTTACAGAAACTTTTTAGTAAAATTATCAATAGATCACCTTATGATTGCCCATATATACACAATTTAACTTTCTTATAAGGATTATTTTGTGGCAAGCCATTTTATCATTTAATATCCTTTTTTTGTTATTAGTAGCTTACTTTTTTATAGTTACTTGTTTACTAGTAAGTGGTCCAATAGTGTCTACCATTTTAGTACTTAATCCAACAGTGATAAGCATCTATTCAACTGGTCACTAATAATTATTTACTGCATGGTATATTGCTGGTATATTGACAACCAACTATTCCTTCATTACACGTTGCAGTTTTTCTATGGAATTCGTGGTTCAGATATTAACTATTAATTTCAGGCTGGTATGTATTCCAATTGTTGCTGGTGTCTATTCCCTAAGATTTAACCAAACCATGTAATTTAGTAGCCATTCTAACTAATCACTGCATACTGCAAAAAAAAAGTAGAGCGTGTTAGCATTCAAAGAATAAATATTAATGACTAACGTAATTGAATAGATACTAATTACTACAGGAATAAGTACTTATAAATATTACTAGAGAATTTAAAGAAGAAAAACACTAGTCACTATTGTATTACTTCTAAATAAACATAAATACTAGTAAAATAAAGATAGATACTGGTTGGTTTAACGAAATAAATATCAAACCGGCTTGCCATAATCTTTTAACTCAATGAATGCTTTTCACAAATAGAGAAATAAAAGTGGAGTGTTGGTCCACAACAAGAGGAAGAGCCTAACTCGACGCTACAGGGGAAAAAAACGTTACAAAAAATACTCAAATTAAACTCATGTGACCTAAATGCACAAACCACTAAAACAAAGCAACAGACATCAGAGACAAAAGCCTCGGAATACGCCAGAGGAACTCACCAAAACGCCAACTTTCAACTATATCCGCGTTGTGCACTAACGAATCCGGTGTAAATATTTCCCTTGGTTGAGAAAGTCTGGTTTTAAAGCAATTTAACAACCAGAGCTCGCGCTCACTTTCGCACCCGGTTTGCACAGCAGCGGTAGTGGCAGAAGCGCATGACAAAGCCCGTGCCGGTGGAGCCCTGATCGGGCAATATCTGATTAATATGGAGGCGGGGACGAGGAGTGGAGGAGGAGGAGGTGGATGAGGAGGGAGATGGTGGGGGGCGGGGTATTCATGTTATCAGCCAGTGTTGACAGTCCTCAACTGGGCGCCAAAATTACATTAATATTAAAATAGAATAAAATATTCAATATTTAATTAAAGAGCAGCTTATTTTTATTTTATTAAATAAAAATATAATTTATCTTTAAGATGTAATCTTCATTTTGATGTAATATTCATAAATAATATTTACTTTTATTATTATTTAAAATGCATATTTAAGATTTAATCTACATGTTGATTTAACATTTATTTATTTGCATTGATTTAACATAGTAATTTTAAAATCAACATAGATTCAATTTAAATAATAATATAACAATTAATTATAAATGTTGCATCAAACTTTTAAAACTAAATTAAATAAAAAATTATTAATAATAATAACAACCTTTAGTAGTAGTAGTAGTAGTAGTATAAGTATTTTTCTTTAAGATTTAGATAGTCTACATTTTGATCTAACATTTATAAATAATTACATTTTTGTATTATTACTGTTGTTGTTACTATTACTACTACCACTACTTCTGCTAATACTAATAATAACATATTTTAAACCATATGTACAAAAAACAAGACATTTGAAAACATTCCACATTATGATCAATTTTTTAAAAATGTTATTTATATAAATCTGCCATAATAGGATTGTCATTAACTCTGACAAACTATCACATTTACATTCAACATCCCATACTAATCAGTCTCCTGCCATTGCAAAGCTCCTCCCAGGCTTTTAGGGCTGAAGGGGGTAAAAGGTTAATGAAGATCAGATTCAGAGCGCCCAGTTTGAAGCAAACGGGTCCTGAGAGGCATGAATGACGCTCCTGCTGGAAGTATTTATATGCTTTCTTACACACCCGGCGGGTATATTCTGGTACCCTACCCACACCTCAATCTGGTACCAGTCGTAATCCCAAACCCCATTCAGTAGACCAAACAAACCAAGCTCAAGACTTTGATGTATCCTGTGAAAAGACGTAAATGTATAGTGGAGATTACAAATACACAAACAGGCCTTTAGAGCCAAATTGGATTTGTCTGCATTGTCTCACACATTTATTTTAAATGCATAAAGCCACCCAAGTGTGTGAGATGTGTGAAAGCTCCAACACTCATTAAGAAAACCTGCCCTTTTGTTCTCACTGTAGGTGTGAGAACAGGAGCAGAGGTGAACGCATATCTATTGCTAATAAACACCTCTAAAAATAACTTAAAATGAGGCATGAAGAAGATCATTTAGGCAAAGCATGCCACATAATCATAATGGATTATTGATTTAGGATCTGAACAAAAGCATTTTATTATTTAAAAAAACAGGTAAATATTTCCCAATTCATTACAAAGGAAACAATATAATTAAACGCATAAAAAAATAAAATAAAGATATGTTGGAAATAAAATAATTATTCAATTCATATTAAAAAGCCAAATTCGTTCTGGACATTAGCAGGCTGATGTTGCTTTTTAAATTAATAATTAAATCCAAAGAAATTAAAAAATGGCACAGTTTCAATCAATATTGTATCAATTTCTCATTTGAGATTAGAAAAAAAATAAGATGTGACAGACCATTTTGCTTTCATTTTCTCTTAAACACTGTTGTAAATGTGCTTCATATGTGGCACAGTACAGGCTGAATCTTTGAGCTCTTTCGTAATAGTACATGAGAAACATAAATTGAACTGATGACCTGAATTAAAACAAACTCTCAGAAGACGTTTTCTAACACAAACCAGCACACTCCAGATATTCCAGCATCTTCTCAGATTACAGGAAAACTGAGAACACTTTTCTTTTTAGGAGTAATTAAGTTAAATGCTTAATTTATCCGTAACTAACTGCAATAGATCTGAACCGCAAGCGGATCCTTTGACATGTGTCCAGTGCTTTAAATTGTACTAAGCACTTATTACTGTTGTTCTTGGCTACATTATTAATATATGCACATCTGTGCACACACAATGTACTCTACGCCCAAGGTACTGTATAATACCAGCAAGAAAAACTAGCAATACAGAAAAAAATAAGACATCAACAGACACTGTTTTTCCACTGTTTGAGACCCTGCCTCTTTAATCAAAATCACAAAACACAAGTTTATTTTATTTTTGTATTATTTATTTTTTTTGTCACTTGACTGATTTATAAGATTGTACTAACTAGCTTTCATTCTATTAGCCAGCAATAGCACATAATACAATTCCAGGCAAAGTCATTTTTGACTCGAGTACTTAATTGGTTCATATTCACCCCAATCATTTAATCTAGTAGTCTAGATTGCACATTTTAGAGAATTACATTCATTTAAAGTACTGCTGAGTCTTGGACTGATCCAACCTTTATGAGTAAAACAGTGCAGCAATCAGTCTGTCAATAATTTACAACGTTCCAAATTAAAAGCCAACTACTATGAAGCTATGTTGAGTCTCAAAGACATACTATTTTGGCCATATTTATTTCAACTAGAATCTTAATGGAGAAATGCCTTTCAAGCTAATCAAACAAATATGCCTTAAACTACATATCAAACTGTAGTGATGTATTTTCCAAAATCACTGGCTACCTCACATCATTTCTCAGTGCATCAAGATGTACCGTATGGTATGTGAAACAATAGCTTTTGTACAGCGGGAAAAAAGGACCACAGATTCTCAATTTCTCCAAAATTGTGCAGCTCTACTTCACACTTAAAGAACCTTCTGACTGGGATAAATGGGAAACTTCACCCAACACCCAATATCCTTTCAGCCTGGCCGTGTCCGCTCTGGTAAAAGCAGGAAGAAAGCAGTAAACATGCCTCGAAAGTATTCAGAGGAGGAAGAACTGATAGGAGACACGTAACTACCACCATCCATCAAGAAGTCAATTTTCATTCACTTCACATCAATTATTCTGCCAGAGCCGCACAAACTGCTTAAGCACGGGTTAAACATATGAACAGCACCAACAGACAGCGATAAACCCTCACATCCCAGATTTACGGCACATCAGGAAATGATATGTGTAGTCCAGCAAAGTGTGCATGTTAAGTAAAAGTTGCTGTCAAGAAGAATTAGGTGTCTGCAGTGCAGCAGTGTGTCTGCTTGTTGCTCACAAATACACACACACATATAGGCCTACAGTATACACACACAAACACAAGCTAATAGAGTGAGTGAAAGAGAAAGAACAATGCAGTCTTTGAAATTAAGGGGGTGGGGGGGGCATTCATATCAATATCGATTACTGTAATGACAACTAGCTATATTTGCGTCCACACAAGCGGATCGTTTATTTTGTTGTATGCGCGCTGCAGTTTTGTCGTAAATGCTCGAGCTCTAGCATGATGGATTCTGATTGGCTGTCAACGTTTTCATCTTTTCAGCTGGAAAATATAATTCCGACAGTTATTCTATATCGTTCTCTGTGCCATTATCATTACAGTTGTGATGTGGACACACACTGCCGTTCTTTTATATTAAGAACATTTTTTACAACAATATCTTTATTGTTATTATGGCCCTCTCACACTGTTCTTGGTGTGAAGGGGCCTTTCAAATTCATAAAGCCAAAAAGCATATAGGCATATCTCTTATGAATTCAGAGTTCTCATACATTTGACATCAATTATCTATTAAAATAATAGTAATAAACACTACACAACAGTGTTTTTATTAGTATGAAATAGCTGGGGAAAGATGAAAAAAACCTAAAGGAAGCTTTTACAAAATCTTACCACACAAAAAAGGTCCATTTTCATTTTGTAAACAATTATTAAGTTATCAAAATTAATTATTTCAACTGTAAACACTTTACATTTCTAAATCATGTAGGCTTTTTTATAAATATTTCATCAGCAAAAAACTGCAAAATTGTGCCAACTGGACCAGTCGAGGTCACTGTTCACTTGGACTTGAAGACACTAAATATTTGAACACAGACTTCTTTAAACCTTTTATTTAAAATTAAGTAAATTTATGCTCATTATTAAAAAAAGGTGGTTTCTCTAGTCTCTTGATAAATCTCATCACCCCCATCCCATTACATCTCACAAAACAACATGAGACAATGATGTTTCTTTGTACACAGTGAAGAAACACAAAACTGTAGTGACCCCTAGTGGTCACAGACTGTACTCACAGCAGTTGCCAGGAGGTTGCAGACCATGGTTGGTCAGTTGACACCAGCCCACAGGGAAGATGTCCCTGGAGTCATACGGGCACCAGTAATCGAACGCTCCTCTCCAGCCATCAAACATGATGAATATCTTGTCCCCTCTCACCTCTCCGATGGTAGCGGGACAGATAAGGTAAGGATTTTTTCGGTCCACTGCTCCAATTTCATACCAGGTTTGAAGTAGTTTTGAGTGGGTTTGGACGGCTCCTGAGGCATTCACAGGAAACAGATCATCCACATGCAAACTTAATTTCAAAATACAGTATATAAAAAATTCATTTTAATTTCTCAAAATATAATATAGCCTAGATATATATTTTTTTCTTTTTAAAAAGTTATGTTTATGCTAAGCTCTAAACAGTTCAAAGATGCGTTACTCTATTTATTTAAATTTGTGTAGTGGGCCCAGACAGCAACATAGTGTCGGCCCAAATCCGGGCCACATCTGGTACATGTGGATTCCGACACTATGTTGCTGTCTGGGGAACAAACTCTCCACTTTCCATTTCTTTCAAAGCTTTATTCATAGATCCATGAATATGGAATATCGTTTATATCTTGCCATTCTGACTTTATAGCTTGCAATTGCTAATTTATGTCTCAGCTCTGACTATATAACTGCGCAATTGTGAGTTTATATCACGCAATTCTAAGGGAAAAAAAGAGATAAAAAGTCGCAATTACTAATTTAGTTTTTTCTATTCTGTGGTGGAAACAAGCTTCCATAATGAAAAGCTTGTTAACATGGTTAGCATTTGAAGCAATTACCTTTTTAAAGGCTGAAGCTGGAGCAATCTCTGCCCCACTTAATGTTTTTAATAGGAACATGGGCCACGAAGAAGCATTCATTCTGAACCCTAGATATGGGTATAAACAGGCAAGAGATTATTTCCATTAGTATGCTTGGCAAAAGTTCACTTTCAAATCAATATCGTGCTTCATTTAAAGAAGAAAGAAATGACTAGATTCTTATCAACACAGCACAATTTTGTTCTTTAACATGCCATTATAACAATGATATAACTATACAAAGGGCCATCATATGGTTGATTCTATAATTGCAGGTGTCCAAAGTTTCTGCTTATTTCAAATGGTTGTTTTTTTATTATTTTAATAATTTACTCATTGCCATCACTGGATGACAAGATGTTACAAGCCATAAAAATATCATATTTTCTACAAAAAGTGTCTTATAAACAGTTGAAAATCATAATGTCAGAATTAATCAGTGTATTTTTTTTTAAAGTGTATCATTGTAATCAAAATATTTCATATTACTTTTGGTAATTTTTCATTTATTTTATTTATAAAAGCCCTAAATAGTCAATTTTCCTAATTTCACAACATTACATTGTTTAAAAAAATAACTAAATTAAATGTGTGTCTATAAATCTTGTGTAATACAGGAAATGATGTCACGTTCCCTCACTGATGAGATCTGAAGCACTGAAAGAAATGTGTGCCCTCTCTGAGAAAATATTTGAATCTAAATAAAATTGTAAAACGTCAAAATTGTTACCACAATATCAAAAGGAAACCAGAATTTATCACCGATCACACAGTGGGTTTTTAAAAGTCTTCATGATTTAATTCGTTTTTGGCTAAAAAGTTTAAAATTGTCAATCCTGTTACTGTCACACTCTGTTACCAATTTTATTTCCACACATTGCCTAATTTGTCTGTAACAGAGTTGACAAACAATACTATAAATTACTTTTTCATTAAAAGTAAAAAAAAAAAAAGGGAAGGGGTTTGGCAAGTACTGAATTATTAATGTATAGAATAAATTATGTATTTAAAAGTATCTCCAATTTTAGAATCACTCATATGGGATGTTTGTTTTCCACACACCTAAACTCCATTTTGACCCTTTACACTAATATTCTGACCACTAATATTTTAGTTTGTGTTTACATTATTTTAGTTGGAAAACAATGTTTGATTTTTCTCCAATGCATCTTATTTTGCTGTTTTATATCCCAGAATGCTTCAGTGCAGAATTTACCCAGTGGTGGCTGCAGCATGTCACCACTCTTCTCGCACGTGCCGATAGGTTGAATGTCAGAGGAGTCAACCAATCGCCAGAAGTCATTGGTGTTGTCACTGCCATCCAGTCTGAGCCGCAGACGCACGCCCATTAACCCCATCACCGTGGCGATGCACACAGAGGTGGAATTCCTCGGGTCACAAGCTTCCACTTTCATTCCTACTTTAAAATCATTACTGGGAGGGATTCTGGACTGAAGAGAGAGAGAAAACATTACCATGAAATGTTAATGAAATACTGTGAATAATATATATGTGTGAATATTATATAGAGTGCAAAAGAGCTTACGAGTGGTTAAAATGTTTCTAGCATGTTATATGTTTGGCAACAGTTCTTCTAACCCTAACTGATGGAGTGTGTATCTTTTCATTTCTTAAACTAATGTATGAAGACACATCATTATCATATTCCAGGATGACAAGGTCAAGATTCATCAGGCTCAGACTGTGGGTTGGGAGGAAGCATAAAGAATCATTTTAACATGAATTGGCACCTCTGAGTCCAGATCTTAGATTCACTGAAGGTCTTTGGGATGTGCTGGAGGAGACTTTACATAGTGCTTGACTCTTGCATTGTCAATACAAGATCTTGACCAAAAATCGATGCACCTCTTGATGGAAAAACATCAGAACATTTATGTCCATCAACATTTATTTCCATCAAGAAGTGCAATTTTTGGTCAAGGTCTTACATTGACAATGCATTGAGTCGCACTCTGTAAATGCAAAGTCTACTCCAGCACATCCCAAAGATTTTCAATATACACTATATTTCCAAAAGATTTGGGATGTCTACCTTTACAGGAACATGAACTTTAATGACATCCCATTCTTAATTTCTAGGGTTTCATATGGAGTTGGCCCACCCTTTGCAGTTATAACAGCTTCAACTCTTCTGGGAAGGCTTTCTACAAGGTAGTATGTTTATGGGATTTTTTGACCATACTTCTAGAAGCGCATTCGTGAGTTTAGGCACTGATGTTGGACGAGAAGGCCTAGCGCTCAGTCTCCTCTCTAATTCATCCCAAATGTGTTCTATCGGGTTGAGGTCAGGACTCTGTGCAGGCCAGTCAAATTCCTCCACACCAAACTCGAACGAACTTCACAAATGGACTTATTGCACAGGTGGGACCCTATCACGGTACCAAGTTTGAATTCACTGAGCTCCTGAGAGCGACCCATTCTTTCACAAATGTTTGTAGAAGCAGTCTGCATTGATTTTATACACCTGTGGCCATGGAAGTGATTGGAACACCTGAATTCAATGATTTGGAGCGGTGTCCCAATACTAGGGGTCGTAGGGTCAGTCAGTGTCACCTCATCCTTCAGAAATCATTCCAATATGCTGATTTGGTTTTGGAGAAACAAATAAGTGCTGTTTTTTTTCTAAATGTTTTGTAAAGTCATTATCGTATCATGTAATGCATCCTTGTTGAATGAAAAGTGATAATTTATTTTTTTATTTATAATCTTACTGGCCCTAAACTTATGAACTGTAGTGGAAAAATACAATTTACAAACTTTATTATTGAGATCTAATATATTATCATTAAAAACAACACAAGCACTTACATTAATTTCATTCTATTTTATTCCACTTCTTTAAATTCAGATTAAATTCAAATTCTTCATTGCTGTCTCAATTCAGAAATTGAATTGGAATTTAAATGACTCAACTCTGGTATCCAGACTCATTAATCTTGTAAGGAGTTACAGAATAACAAATATATCAATTATAACAAATTAAGCAGCAACCATCCATGGAACGACCCTTTATTTTGGCAGAAAAGCAGCATCATTAAGAGACCTACCTGTCTGAAACAGCTGGGGGAAGCAGGACAGGCTGAAGTCTCTCTCAAGTACATTTCCCAGCTGAACGGCTCTGATGAATGAGCAGGGGAGAGAAATGTAGACCAGGAAGTATGAGATAAAGTAAACAGTACATGTTTTTGTTTCCTTACAGGTTAATAAAGAAAGAGAAGGCTGTACCAGTGAGCTTTTTTGAAGGGAGTGAATCCTCATTATTCCGCCCTGATTTTTTGTCTGCAATTAAAAAGATATAGTCAATCAAAAAACTAGAGAATAATAACAAACAAGTTACTTCATTATAAAAAAGGGACTAGCAAAAAAATGTTGTCGGTTTAAAATATCAAAATTGCATGAAGTAGCAGTTTTGACCTTTCTGATGGGTTTTGCCCATGGTGACCTGGAGAACCACATGAAGTGGACAGAAACTGGACAGATCCTAAACAGCCAACTGAAAGAAAGACAGAAATCACAATATTTTATCTTATTCAATTAAAGATTATTAATGTGGTTCAGATAACATAATATGTTGTGTTTCTATTTATTAAACCAACCAATCTCCTTCATTGTATTAACTTTCAATTAACTAAATTTAAGGCAACCAGGCAACTTACTTTTTTAAGTTAAACCAACAATATTTCTTTACAGTGCAGCAAGGATGCATTAGATTGTCTTTTCTTTTATCACTAAAGAAATCAGCTATGGCCCATAGTTCATGAACTCATCCCGGAAACCATATTACAGCATTACAGAAGACAGGGATTATACGTTATACTCCCTACTGGCATCTGAGTGCAATTTATTTCACCAACATTGTACTGTGCAAAAAAAAGATTATCACTAAATCACAAATACCTTTAGAGAATCAAAGCACTCGACTAAGGAAAGCTTTTCTTCTATTTGACATCATAATAAGTTACTGAGCTTCTGAGGGACCCTGCGCTCGCTGATCAAAGCCTCGGCTCTCTCAGCAAGTGATAAGTCACATCTCAGTTTGGGGGAAATTGGCTGCAGCTGACGTCCTGTGCAAACTGACAGTGGGATGAAGGACTTCCCTTTTATTCCTGTGTTAGTCCACTAAATGGTTCTTAATGGGATATTCAACAAAGCTAAGTAAAAACAAATGAGACCAAAACATTTTTTTTTTTTTTAATCCCATCAACAAATAAATGTAATGTGTAAAAAATAATAATAATAATAATATTTTTTTTGCAAAAGTGAAATGTTATCAACAAATATTATGTTGCAGCCTTCAATCTCTAACCAATAAAGTGTTTTTAAGTTTCAGGTTGTCTTTTATACACAAATATGCATTTAGAAGCACCAGATGGTTATTAAGGACCAAATAGTGTTTGGTAAATTACTCTAAAAAAGTAATCAATTACTAGCTATTATTACATCTTCAACAGTGTAATTAGATACTTATTACTTATTACTTTCTAAATCCCATATCAACCTCAACCAGTTGAACAATACAAGGATAGACATGAAACTGCTCTTTTAATTGTGTCAAATAAATAATATAAAATTATTCTTGAACTGACCACATTACTTTTGATATAGATATAGAACTGTTCTATAATCTATGCAGTATTTAATGCAGAATCAGAAGCTGTAATAAAATTTCAGAAAAATTAAGAGTAATCCCTTACTTTACTTTTTCAAGGAAAACGTAATAAAATTACAGTATTATTTAGTTAGTAATGCATTACACCAACACTGCATTTAATTATTCATTAATATTAAATTTGGGCATACTGGAACTACAGGGTTAAGAGTTTTTTTTCTTTTCTTCAAGAGACATGCCATAAAACATGTATTTTTGCCTTGTTTCTTACTTTCTTATCCAGCCAAAGGATTGAGCAAAATTCTCCAGATGATGCTGAAACCAAAAATCCCCAAAGAGAATCCTGAAAACATGTCCGACTTGTGAGGAAACTAAAGAAAGATCCTTTCAATGTCACGCCAATGTTTCTGCTCTGAAACTACCAGCCACTTCTGTCTAGCTAGCAGACAACCTCTCTCTCTTTTTCCCCTCTTCTCCTCCTCATTCTTCTGTCTTAAGCTGTGAATCCCATTCAGAGACGTCATAAAGATTCCAAACCGCCGTAAAAAGGTCAATAGCCAGTGTACATTTGTGGGAGTCTGCAGCAGTACATGAAAAGGATTCCAACACCTCCCATTAACAGATGATGTCTACATTTTGTGGTCTCTCTCGCTCTGTCTGTCTTTTCAAGGCCCTTGCACCACACCCCCCAGACAGGAAGCTTTCTCTTTAGACATGGCTGCTGGGAAGGGTGAATATGGATATTTTGATTTCACAGAAAATTGTCTAAATGTCATTGATATCAAACATTGATGTGATGGGTTTTGTGTAAAAAAAAAAAAAAAAAACCTTTAAAAACCTAAAAAAAAGTGCTTTAAAAGCAAAACCCTTAGAGTATTATTGAGAAGGGGAAAACATTGTTATACAGAATAATGATTATATTGTTATAGGACTAGCAAATGTTTTTATGCATTCATTTTTATTTAATGTGTCAAAATGCCAGAATTCATTTCCCCTGCATGACACACACACATATAATGATGCATTGAAAATAACCTTTAATTGAATTAAATTGAGAGTTGAAAAAAAACATACATTTAGCATCAGTAAATTATTTCGATAGCCTAACTTTCACTGACAAAAAAACTGAGTGCCACATAAACAGTGAATACCCTTCTGTCACGGGTGGAACATATGCCAGTGTCATAAACATACGGAGATTGTAAAATAATATTATTGTTATTGCTTTAAAGCACATTTATGCATGTAATACATAACACTAATATCCGCCGTACTTTTTGATGCAGTGTAAATAGCTTTTCGCATGCACTCAACACCAGTGTGCCAATTAGAGAGAGGCAGAGAGCTGTTTTAGGTCAGGGAATAACAGACGCAAGAAAACACAGCGCGCGCGCACATAACATCATCCCATATGTAAACATGCATTCAGCTTCCGCATCAGTGTGAACACTGAGATACTAAACGAGCGAATAGATGCACCATACACGGCAGTACAATTAATTCAATATAATAAATATGACAAATGTGCCAGTGATGTTCGCTCACCGTGTAAGGTCGGACAGGGCTGCTGTTCTCCTTTACTTTCCATTGGATCTAGGCCGCCATGTTTCGCACATCCGCGCATGTCCAGCAGCATCTGTGGCTTCAGATTTATATCAATGGAGCATCGAACTACAGATCATCTTGTATGTGTGAAATCGAATTTCCAACTCCCAATATTCCTTTACTAATGCACGTGTACACGCTGAACCGATTGGAACGTTCTTAAAATGAAGTAGAATGAAATTTAAGAGATATTTGTTTTCGCAGATTAATTATTAGTGAGTTCAGGAAAAATACAAGGCAATATGCGGAATATGAAGATGTTTAATGAATTGCAGTTACAATCAAACATAGGTCTAATATAAAAATGTAGTTTATGAGGTAGTAGGCTTGGCTACTTGATGGGCACTCATTATTTGGTTATGCAGCAAATAAGCATATTGTATCGTCAAATATAAATATTGTTTTAAAATTATTTAAAATGTTTATATATTTATAACTTAAAGGTTAGCCTATAGTCCTGTGTGAAACGGGGATCACATTAGGCTAAGAGCGTGACTGCTGTTAATAACACATTTAAAAAAATCTATAAATTTATCAAAGTATTTTTAAGTTTCATGTATTGCATGTGATACTTTTCAGATGGAATAAATCGCTAGATGGCACCATGCGCTTTTCCAGAAGAATCACTCCATATGATCAGATTTCTGTCTCGAGGTTATATGAAATTAAAATTTGTATTGCATGTAATGCTTATTAAGAGTGACATATGCCATTCTGCTGTAATGCTCTGAATAATAATAATAGGCTTAAATAAATAGGCCTCATACAAATAGGCTAAGAAATATTGTATAGGTACAAAACTGATCAATACATAGTTCAGAGAGATTACATACGTCAAAAAGGAAAAACCTAAATGCACAAGTTTAAAACAAGCAGGCTAACACATATCATATGCAATGATAGATAGATAGATAGATAGATAGATAGATAGATAGATAGATAGATAGATAGATAGATAGATAGATAGATAGATAGATGGATAGATAGATAGATAGATAGATAGATAGATAGATAGATAGATACTCTGAAACTGATGATTGATAGATAGATAGATAGATAGATAGATAGATAGATAGATAGATAGATAGATAGATAGATAGATAGATAGATAGATAGATAGATAGATAGATAGATAGATAGTCTGAAACTGATGATGGATATATAGATAGATAGATAGATAGTCTGAAACAGATAGGTAGATAGATAGATAGATAGATAGATAGATAGATAGTCTGAAACTGATGATAGATAGATAGATAGATAGATAGATAGATAGATAGATAGATAGATAGATAGATAGATAGATAGATAGATAGATAGATAGATAGATAGATAGATAGATAGATAGATAGATAGATAGATAGATAGATAGATAGATAGATGAGTCTGAAATAGATAGATAGTCTGAAACTGATGATAGATAGATAGATAGATAGATAGATAGAGAGATAGATAGATAGATAGATAGATAGATAGATAGATAGATAGATAGATAGATAGATAGATAGATAGATAGATAGATAGATAGATAGATAGATGATAGTCTGAAACTGATGATAGATAGATAGATAGATAGATAGATAGATAGATAGATAGATAGATAGATAGATAGATAGATAGATAGATAGATAGATAGATAGATAGATAGATAGATAGATAGATAGATAGATAGATAGATAGATAGATAGATAGATAGATAGATAGATAGATAGATAGATAGATAGATAGATAGATAGATAGATAGATAGATAGATAGATAGATAGATAGATAGATAGATGATAGAGTCTGAAATAGAAAGATAGTCTGAAACTGATGATAGATAGATAGATAGATAGATAGATAGATAGATAGATAGATAGATAGATAGATAGATAGATAGATAGATAGATAGATAGATAGATAGATAGATAGATAGATAGATAGATAGATAGATAGATAGATAGATAGATAGATAGATAGATAGATAGATAGATAGATAGGAGTCATGAATGATCTATAGGCTTGTTCTTTTCTCAGCAGAATAAACAGTGTGAGCTGTCTGCTGAATTGATCTTTCAGCTCAGCCCACTCACACACACACACACACACACACACACACACACACACACACACACACACACCGAAGCACAGCATCGCCAAACGAGCACATCAATTTGGATGTATGCATGTATGAAATGTAACACATCCGAGCAGGAATGCATATTATCATTGCTCAACCGAACCCAGCCAAAGACGATCTTTCGCTTCTGGACCATTCTGAGCTTTCCTCCATTGTAATTGGCTGCAGAGAGGTTCGGTTCGGACGCTATTGGTGTGAGCAGTCCGCCACTCACTCAGCTTGGTGCCGCTTCGCCTCTTCGCCCTACTACAGCGAAGGCCTGGCTCATGAATATTAACTATCTTAATGGACGCTTCTGCAAGGTTACCAGGCAACGTCAGCGTGACGTGCTTAATATTCATGAACCTAGCCTTCGCCATACTGCGATGCGTAAGTTCGCCTTGTTAGGTTGTCAATGGCTCAGAATGAAGGTGGATACTGTTGCAGCTGTGATGATGGGTTACCACTGCAGGTGAAAATGAAAACATCGTTACTTGTCGAGGCGAGAGGACAGTTTGCGCATCGTTGTCTTGGACATATGTGAGTATTCTGGCTGGAGCTGTTTCCATAAATGAACAATATTGTCATTGCGCTTGTTTTTACGCTGGATGTTAGATGTTTGTGGCTGTTACATCGTTGGTGTTTCTGATGTGAACGCACAAACACGCACACCTCCTGCCCACACACTCCAGGAGACCGAAGTCACCTGTTATCATTTTTGTCGTGCGTTTAAGACGGTATTGGTTATGTAAATGGTCTTTATATTGGCCGGGCACTTTGTATAAATCGTTGTGGTTTTTATTTACCCCACCATATTTTTACTGTTCATTTAAGAGTGGGTGTGAGTGCTGTGGGCTGTCAGTCATTTTTTGATACTCTCAGGTGGATAAGATGCTTAAAATAATGATAGAACTTTCATCCACCTACGAGTATTTCCAGCGCGCGCACACACTTACGCACGCGCATACCGCACAACACATCAGATGCAGACATGCGCCGCTTTTATGCACAATGCACAAACATGCAAGTAGCTGTCGGTATCACGACATGACCTTCGAAACGCGTATGAAAAATGCATTTAAGTGCAAAAGCAACGGGTACTGCCCATAAATAAAAGGCAGATGATACCTTTCGCACATCTGAGGTGATTGAGATGATGTCCATCTGTGTTTTCAGCACATTACATCACTGACTTTTGGTTTGGCTGAAGATTTTCAGGCTGTCCTTGTTCACCCACCTGTAAATCTCGTTAAAAGCTGTGTTGTTTTGCTATTCCCAAAACTATCCGTGTTAAAGATATGTGGCCCTTGTTTATCACCTCAGACAAACCGAATCATGACCATCCTAAAAATATCCGTTCTCACTAAAATATGAGCAGTAATCAATGTCATGTCATGCATAAATAGATGTAAAACATATGATGCATATTCACGTGAATCATACATAGATACAGTATGCATGAATAACTCTATTTGACCTCTTTTTTTGCTAAATCTGCACTCTTCCTCCTCAGGTGAGCAAGTGTGTGTGTGTGTATGTGTGTGTGTCCGTAGTGTATTAGTTTGCAGGAATGTGTGTCAGTGTGTGTGTGGATTATGAGAAGAGCATTGTGACCAACCGGGAGCAGATTTTTGCTGCAATGACCCGTTCAAGCACCGATTTCTGTCCCATCCTCTGGCCTTCCGCTCCTCTCAGCCCAGACATGCACCACCTCGCCATCTTTTGACTTGATGAAGATTCCTGACATCGGTAATGTGATGAATAAATTTGAGGTCCTTGGGATTGTAGGAGAGGGTGAGTGCACCTTTCGTTAATATCATTCCGCAAAGAGGGATAATACCATTGCTTATAAAACAGCTGCTTGTGCGTAAGCTGTAAACGGTGTGAATTGAATATATGAAGCTTTTCCCTTTTTTCTCCAAAGGAGCCTATGGGGTGGTCCTGAAATGCAGACACAAGGTAAGACATATTTATGTAGAAAGCTGTTGGTCAGCATGCTAAGTAGAACTCAAGAAGGTCCTCTGTAAATATGTTGTAGAGCTTATTGGATGCATGCAACTTAGATGTATTTTGATTACTAGATTGTTGTTTTGATTCTATTGGATGAAGATCAATTATAGACTGATATATAGATATATTGTTTATGCAGAAAACAAAAGTGCCTTTCTGGTAATGTCATTTGTAGCGATAAGGCTAGTTTTAAAAAAACTGCCTAACTGACATAACCTTTATGGGTCTTGAGACTGTAACTTTCGCAGAAGAGTTGCACAACACGTTTAAACATCTTAAACGGTACATTTGTTGAGATATTTATTTTATAAATATATTTTCAATTGTAATATGGCATGGTTCCCTAGCAACTGGTTCTTTTAAAATTGTGGGCTTCTCCAAATGCATTGCTTGTGGCCTAGTTGGCAGATTTGCTTCATTGTTTGGGAGGCATTTTCAGACAGTCGAACATCGCTAGACTAACTCACAATAAGGTAAATATAGGCATGTTTTCAACCAGTAGAAACTGCTTTTATTGAAATTGCTGCTGTGCAGTTGGAAGGTGCAGACGATTTTATTGTATCGTCAATTATGCAGTGATTTCTGTGCGTTTAAAACATTAGCTTCTATACATGCTCAATACATGGTCATCCAGAGGATTTAGCCTCTGACACTGCTATTGATGTGTTTGTTCGATATACGAAATAGTTTGCATTTGAACTGAATCGATGACTCAGAGTTTAAAGTACATATGCCAGATTTAGTTTGGGAGTATTTTAAATAAGATTGAATGGGATAGTTCACCCAAAAATTCAAATTACCCCATGATTTACTCACCCTAAAGCAATCCTAGGTGTATATGACATTCTTCTTTCAGACGAATACAATCGGAGTTATAATAAAAAATGTCCTGGCTAATCTGAATGGCAGTTTAAAATTTGAAGCCCATCCATTATGAAAGTAATCAACATAGCTCCAGGTGGTTAATAAAGGCTTTCTGAAGCGAAACGTTTGTGTAAGAAAAATATCTATATTTAACATGTTATAAAGTAAAATATCTAGTTTCTGCCAGATCGCCTTCCGTATTCAGTTTACAAAGAAATGATTAAACAGTGTAAATTACTTTTATAATGGATGGATGCACTTTTTTTGGGCTTAACATTTTGGGCTGCCATTATAAAGTTTGGATTGGCCAGGACAATTGTATTTGTCTGAAAGAAGAATGTCATATACTGACTTGAGGGTAAGTAAATAATGGGGTAATTTTCATTTTTGGCTGAACTATCCCTTTAAGGACCATTCACACTAAGGAAAATAACTATAATGATATCAATATGATGTAGTTCTAAAAATTATAATTATAATTATAAAAGAATAGCACCACAAATAATAACAAAACAACTTTTTCCCAACTGATGAACGATAAAAACATTGACAGCCAATCAGAATCCATCCTGCTTTAAAGAGCTCGAGCATTTAAAGCGACAGCACATGGTTATAATAAACGTAACGCTATGGTCCGCAAATATAGTTATCATTATAGTTATCGTTGTTGGTGTGAACGGACATTTATGATAATATCTTTTACCACATTCATATAAATCAAATTTCAAAACCACTAGATCAAATTTTATCATCAAAACTACCTGTCGGTTAAGGTTGTTTAAGGTTGTTTTCACAGTCCCTTTCGATGCTGTTGGTATTTGATTCATGGTTGCATGCCCAGGATGTGTCTTCACGCCTGGGTGGACAGCAGCAGTGTGGCTGGGTGCCTGGCTAGATGATGAATGACAGTACAGTGCAACAGAATGGTTAGGGCTCATTACACTTTAGATTTCACTGACCTCGACGCACACACCTCAGAGTTAACACCGATACCATGCACAGTATTCATGCTCTTATCTTTACAGATTCATGTAGTTACACATATCTTTCCGGAAACAGTTTAAAGGTCAGAATAAAAGTCAAAAGTTTGTTTAAATGTTTGCATATGGAACTGACACTTAATCATGTAAAGTTTTATATCTCCAGTGTCTTTATTTGATTTTAAGTTATGTTAAATAATCAGTGAGAATTAGAATGGCCGAGAATTGATAATAGAAAGGAAATAAACCAATCATATTTCCATGCATAATTACATTGTTCCACTCCAAGTTCCTATGCATCATTGTTATGATAATAAGACCGATAAATTCAGCTGCAAGTATACTCCTCAGTGTGTGCCAGAACAGAAATACAGACTTGTGCTTTTAGTAATTGGTCAGTCAGCGCTTTCACTCCTTCATTAAATGCATTCAGAATTGCAGCTGAAATCAAGAGTGACTTTTTTTTTTGCATTCTGTCTTGTTTCTCTTTCACCTATCATTATTCTCCAACGCAAATATGCCTGTGATCTATTTACAGCCATTCAGAATAGCACTGATCACTGGGAAACTACTAAAATTGGATTCTGCTACATACCTGATTAAGAGCAGTATGTTTGAGTCTTGAAATAAGGCCGATAAACCTTATTATAAGGAGACTGGATTAAAGGAACATGCCGACTTTTTGGGACTTTAGCTTGTTCACTGTATCCTCCAGAGTTGGATAAATCCATAGATACCATTCTTATCTCCATGCGTGCCATAACTCTGTCTGATGCACCCACCGCTAGCCTAGCTTAGCACAAAGACTGGAGGTAAACGGCTCTATAGCATAAGTAAGTGACGAAATAACGTCAACATTTTCCTATTTACATGTTGTGATGTGTATAGTTACATTGTGCACTAAGATTGACGGAAAATGAAAAGTTGCGGTTATCTAGACCGAAATGGCTAGGAACTATACTCTCATTCCTGCGTAATAATCCAGGAACTTTGCTCCCATACATGGATGCAGCGGCGCAATGATATTACGCAGCGCCTGAAAAAAGGCTAACTTCCGTCAACATAACCACCGTGACAACCTGCTTGCACAGATAGCGTGCTGGGGACTATTTCCAGCAGCAAAGTTCCTGGATTATTACACAGGAATAAGAGTATAGTTCCTGGTACGGCAGCAAAGTTCCTGGATTATTACACAGGAATAAGAGTATAGTTCCTGGTACGGCAGCAAAGTTCCTGGATTATTACACAGAAATGAGAGTATAGTTCCTAGGCATATCTTTCAAAAACAAAAATCCTATTAACCCCAAACTTGTCTAAAAAGTAAGTTAAATAAATATGATATTCTTGTTTATAAAACTGTTGTATAAAAGCAATCAATTCCAAATGTTGAGCTTTGCACTGTTGTACTGAGCCATGCAGATAGTCAGCACTTTTGCACATTGCTTGCTTGCTTGAGTAGAGTAGAGTAGAGTAAGAGTAGAACAGAATAGTTCAATACAAACACTGTGCAGTATTGAAACAAGCAACATTTATGTAAATATTGATGATGCACACATATTCACACATTTGACTATTAAATGGCTACAGTGTGCATCCCAAGTCCCCACATCCTCAAATGAACAATCCATTTGTGCATTCTGACAAAAAACCCATTGTTACACATCCACTCAATGCAGATTGCACGTATTGCCCAATAAAACTTGAATCTTCTACAAGAAGGTGCATATTTTGAGCTTGTCTTATAAGTGACTGTTAATAGAGGAACTGGAGAGATGAGTTGTTATTAACTCCAGTCATAATCATAGTGGTTTTTACGAAGCAAAACACTATCCTATTAGCATATCATGGATTTATGCAGTGATATAAAACATGTACAGATGAATAAAGGAACAAATAAATAAACATAAAACAACATCTTAGGTTTAATATTTTATTTGATCATATTTTATGTTTGCAGTCATTAATGTGTGTAAAGTAAAGCATATTCAGTATGTCTCATTTAGTTACGGTATGCACTTCTCTAGAAGTACTCTGTACCAGAAAAACCTTTAAAAGCTCAGCGTTTCACTCCTCACTGAGAAAGCTCTTGTTTCTGACTATTGGCAGTGGCTTCTCTATTGTTTCTCTCAAGTCTACCCAAGTGATGTTATCCCAGCGAGTAGGGGCCATGAAAGGTCCTTTGTGCATGACCAAACACAAGAAGAACTGCTGTTTGTTCTTGTCTTTGGTTGAGATAATCTTGTGTACCTTTAATTTAGTAGTTTTCGCATTGAAATATATAAAAAGCAGTTAAATGTCTAATGATGCTATTTTAAATGTGAATTATTCTGTTAACATGCTTTTAAGTTCAAAAGACATTATTTTTCATACTCTGTCTGAAACAGCTGATTTTCTCTGTCCTGCTTCTGAAAAAAAAAAGCCCTGCTTTGATTGCCAGCCAGCCCTCGTGCAGTGATTAGCCAATCTCAAAAAACCTCAAGCTGGAAAATGTCTGTAACGCCCTATAATTGTGTGTGAGCTTCAGCTTGAGTCTGAAGCAACTGTAAACACATGTCATCTGTATTACAGTATCAGTTCGAGTCTGAATGAGATTCTAAAAATGTGGATGATCAAGCAGCACAAACTTTGAGAAGAATTTGAGCAGAATATTTTAATGTGTTTAATTATCTTCACTTACAGATACAGAATAATGTTTTTGCAGTTTGTGTAATTGAATCTGAATGGTCTTAAGCATCACCAATGCACTGCAGTGTCCTAATTCACTTTTGCTGGTTTAACAAGAAAATGGTGTGTGTTGGCGCATCCAAACGGTTGTAATAATTCTTAATGAACCATGGGTGTGTTTTGGGTATAACGTGGAATAAATTCCTCAATCAGACGCTAGTCACCATGGCGATTACTGCTAATAAACGCTTTGCGCTGACACATCAGTTTTCGCTAATTACATGGCGGAATATAGACACCTCAACCTGATGAGTCAGTTTAAATACGTGTATTGCCAATTTTAAATAAGTATTTAATTAGTAATTTCTGCAAATAGGTAATTTGATACATGCAATGACTATCCATTATGACATATAGCATTTTTATCTTTTTGACATTGTAATCATTTTATTTGTGTTGTAATATTTGGACATATTTGCTGCGCATGCCAACATAAAATACAATAAAAAAAAAAATACTGAAGTGTATATTTGCCAGGTTCAGGAAGCTGGAAGAAAATGCACTGTATGAGCATTTTCTCTTGAGTGGGTTCTTATTTTGAGTAAATAGTTACTTTACGACCACTCAAAATGTTCTATATAGTATGAATGTGTAGTATGGTCGAGGATAGTCACTTCACTGCCATTCAAAAGTCCTCTCCCGTGCACACTTCAGAATCTCGCCAGAAGTAATAGGTCATCCTGCTACTGTTTTAGGAGCACTGTGAATTTTGACATTCTTTTGTCACATACAGTTTTTTGGTAGGGAAGTTTGCGATTTCGGATGCAGCCACAGCATCTCCACAACATGGAGACAACACTACAATTCACTGAAACTTGGTCTTCTTTTTTTGCGTAAGCCTTTGGGTGGGCATCATGCTAATATTCACATTGTGATGTAGACATTTGCGGAAGTAGCATCTAGACTTCGATCGTGTTTTAGTCAGGTTTGGAGCAGTGTTCTCTGTATGATAGAATAAGTTGCTGTGTGGGAAACTATGAGCTTTGTAATTTTGCATTAAAAAAGCATCATATGACACCTTATATATTCTTGTGTGAAAATTCTTGTCAGATAGTCTGAATGTCCTTCGGTCTAGTGCAATGGTCACTTAAATTCTATTAGCATCTCCGCACTTTGTTTTCAAGCTTGCTCCATTAAAATGAGTGAAAAGACATCAAATGCATGCAGCTAGGCAGCAATTTGTTTATTTGTCAGCAATGTGCAATCACACCCACACTGATTAGCATTTGAACATCTCATGTTTTAAGATCTATTAAATGACTGTTTGATTTTGCCGTTGATGTGAAGCTCAATAAGGGTGTTTTATATGCTCTCTTCAGACGTGTGTAGACGTGCGAGGCCTGTGAGTGACGGGGATCATCTGAATTTAAAAGCTTGTTCCCTTGGAGAGGAATATTTATTTTTATAGCATATCAGTCGAATTGAGGGCAGAGGAGGAAGAGGGGACGTGAGTGTGCATTAGCATTAAATAGGTCACCTTGAGTGGGAACACTGGTTGTGGAGGGCCGTGTTAAGATGACTGTGCAAGGCACCATGGGTGAGATTGTGTGTGACAGAAATGCCAAGATGGAGATATATTGTTTCAATAGGAAAGATAACGTTTTGGACGCTGGATAACAGGGTATTATGTTCTAATTTGCTGCTTTGATTTGGGATGTTTTTATTGTCCATGGATTGGATGAATGAGTATAATAATTGAAGTATTGCAAGGCAGAACTATATTTATATTCCTTAAATATTTTGGATAGGGTTTCTTTTCTAAAATCCTATATTAAGGGCCTGCAATCATTTTACCCCAATCACTTAACATTCACTACTGTTCAAAAGTTTGGGGTCACATCGAAAGAAATAAAAAAAGAATACTTTTATTTATCAAAGTCATATTAAATTGATCAAAAGGGACAGGAAAAAGACACGCATAATGTTACAGAATATTTATATTTCAAATAAATTAACATGAATCACAATTTCCACAAAAATATTAAGCAAGCAGCAGAACTGTTTTTAACATTGATAATATTAAGAAATGTTTCTTGAGCACCAAATTAGTAGGATCATGTGACACTGAAGACTAGAAGTAATGGCTAATGAAAATTCAGCTTTGCCATAATACATTATATTCTACATATTTGGAAATAGAAAACAGTTATTTGAAATTGTAATAATATTTCACAACATTGCTGTTTTTTCTAATTGCAGCTTTGGTGTGCATGAGACTTATTAAAAAAATCATATATATATATATACATTTCATTTTTAGGTGTGCTATCTAAATTCTAATTTTAAGAGAAATTTAAGCCATTCATCTATCTAAAAAAGGCCAAGGATATTAAAGCACCAGATTTGCAGACACAAATTAAATTGTGAGCAGTGATTAATTATATTGTCTGGCCAGGCTTAATCTGCAACCAACAATGAAATAGTGTTTGTTTCCTTCACCCGAGTGCTCACATTATTTTATGAGCAGGAATGGTGCTTTAAATCCAGCATCAGGCCTGGTAATAAATTGAAAACATCATGAAGGCTTAAAATGGATTCTAATATCCGTTTACAGGATATTATTTAGTACTTAAACGTGCCTCTGTGTCATTGTGTGGCTCTCAAGGCTAAGCTGCCCCACCATGTGTCTAATGTAAACATGTCTGTGGTAATAATAGAACAACAGCTGTGTGGTCAATGGAACACAATCAATAAGTGGGACACTCTAGTTCCATTGTATGGATCTTATGGAAGACAACATGCAATGCCGTATTCTCTACTGCCTGCTTACACAACCATTCAGGGTTGTTGGACAATTTAGGGTTTGTGCCAATGAAAAAAGCTGAATCAGTTTGGTCAGTAAAATCTTTTTGGGTCAATTTGTTTGCAGTTTTTAAATGCATTAGGAGAGAGGCCATGCAGGATGCTAGAGACACTTTTCCTATGAATTTCATGTTCAAATTGTCAAAATATTTAGATATTTTGAGTCTATATGTATTTACCCTATTTATGACCCTGATTCTATTTCGCACAATTCATCAGTACAAGTTTGTCTTATTTTTCCAATTTAAATTTTTTCTTCAAATTTCTCCCTTATTTTTACAATTAGATTACCTTTGCTGTCATGCAGTGGTTGCTTAAAGTTAACATTTAACAGTTTATTTAAATTATTTATAATTCTTAGCAAATCAAAAAAAATAATATTTTTAAATATATTTATTTGTTAATTTATTTCAATCAGAAACTAACGTTCAAAAGTTTGGGGTTTTTGTGTTAAGAAAACAACTATTTTAAAGCGCAAGAATATTTCACAACATTACTATATATACTTTATTTTTTATCAAATAAATGCAGCCTTGGTGACCATATAAAATAACTTTTGAATGGTAGTTAATCCAAAATTTGTACTTATTACTTTACTTCTCAGTCTTTTTCTCCATTACAGAAAAAAACTCTCCCTGATAGAGTTCCCTTAAACAAGCGCTGACAAAAGTAAGAGGATTTAATACAGATGACTCTTTAATAGAGCCCCCATGAATGGAGAAGATATCAAATGTAGCTGTGATCTACTCTGTTTCTCCTGGAGGCAGACAGGGCTTGAGTTCACGATACCACGCCAGCTCAGGAACCCAGCTTGGCATGAGAGATGTTTTGTTTCCTGTCTTAGCGGCAAGGACAATTAAGGTTGCGCCAGCTTTGTTGGCGATATGAAATTAGATCCATGCTGTTTTTCTACAGCATAGTTGTACCAACCGTACGGATGTTAGAACGGATGCCAACATCATTATTAAAGTAAGTGATACTAAAAGTTGGCTGAACTGACAATGTGTTCTCCTCTGTTTCATGGTTTAGCTGTCTTTGAAATTGCATCTAATTATTTCCTAAACAAATTACAGTAACAGTACCATGCATTTAGTGAGAACATGTCTATGCACAGGCCTCTGTAAAGTTCAGATACTGACTTTCTGCTCTCATGTTGAGAGAAATACCCTCTCGAACGATCCGACCTCCCACCCACTGAACGGCACAATGGCCGTGAAGAAAGCTGGGAAGCTAAAGGAATTATAACAACAAGCTTGCCGCTTGTAATCCTACTATCTGCCCATGCTAGTGTTCTGGACACATAGTCTCTCCTGCACTCCCTCATGAGTGATAGTAATGATATATTGACTGCTTTGAGTGCTTTGGACCCCCATTGGCCCCTTATATTTCCCATCAACAAACCAAAGTCAACAGCCCATCTTTCACAAGTACACCTGACCTATACATTAACATGTTGTAATCCAAAACGGAAACAACAAGCTAAAGATCGGATTACCTGTCACCAAATATCAGTTATGTCATTGTTTGTATTATCACAGGATTCTGTCTGGAAGGTAAAGGCATATTTTTAGTGCATATGCACTTTTGTAAATAGAATTATGGGTTGGTCTCCATGATTATTAGAAATAAGAGACATAGACGCTGTGTGTGTGGTGGGTTTTTGAAGCTGTGAAAGTCTCAGCTTCTCCATAAACGCCTTTCAGATCTCCCCAACCCCTCCGCTTTCTTCACTGTCCATGACTCATTCACCCCTCTATATATATTCCAAGAGACAGACAGGTTTGTCAAGTAAGTGAAGAAACTAAAAATATCTGATTCCTAAATGATGTCGCAAGTTTGTTGCCAAAAGCAAAACATTTACAGGGTATAATGAATTTTCTTCAACCTGAATGTAGGATACAGACTACATCCTAGTTTTTGTACATTCGTTGTATGTACTTAAAAGGATAGTTCACCTAAAGATTTCATCATTTACTCACCCTTGTGTTGTTCTAAAGCTCAATGCATTTCTTTCTTCTGTGAAACACAAAAGATGTTTTGAAAGTCAAGTGTGGTCCAGACAACATTGGACCAGGGTTATAATTGTTAACGAAATTAAAACTATTAAAAAAAAGTTTTTGTTAATTAAATAATGCTTAAATAAAATAAAATATTAATATTAGATGTTAACTTATTTTAATTAGTATCTAATGCAATATTTAGAATTTGTGTAGTTAAAGTACTAAAATTACTACTAAATATAAATAAACTGAAATAGAACTAAAAATAAATGAAACCTAAATAGTTATATATTATTTTTAAATCTTGTAAAAAATGACAAAAACACATTACATATTTACTAAAGGCTTAATGAGGTATGTTCCTTGATATATACTTATAATGTTAATAAAGTTAAAACAAAGACATATGCAGAAAAAAATATTTTAAGCCTTCATTCTGGCCTTTTGTCTGAAATTATGAATTTTTAAGCAATGGCTTCTTTAAGGTTTGTCAGTAAACGCCACTGTTATGATTTGCTAACATCATTGCTTCAGAAACAGTATCAACAACACCCACATGAGTAAAAGGTTTTGAAAACATTATCTATATATAACCGCCATTTACAGACAAAGAATCATGAAATCATGTACTTTTGGTTCGTGATGCAGCTGCTGTAAGATCAGTTGGCTGCTTCATTTTCAACAAAAGTTACTTTGTGAACTCTCTATTACACTGCCTCATTTACAAAATAAAATGCTCCGAACAAACATAAATCTCAAACACGATTTGGGACGGCATTAAATTACCATCCACTTGTTTCTGATGCTGGAGTACGTGGAGTATGTTGGAAAATGTATATATTGAGTATATTATATCCAGTGTAGACCGCATCAGTGGTTTTAATGGTTTCTATTTGCGTTAGACGTGATGTGACACTCACATCACAGTGTAGGCAAATTTTCGGAGGCAGTGTGTAAATGTGATTGACACAACGTAAAGTTGTATTTATTTGTCAATGCGTGGACATTTTAGACGAGAATTTCTGAGAATTTCTTCACTCTGTAGGCAGGCATATGCAAATGTATTTGCCCTTTTGATGTCAGAGTGTGTGGGACACACGCAATATCCCATTTTTGGAGCTTGATTTAAATAAATGCTTTGTTTATAGTGAGAATGATGTTTTAAGAAACTTGCAGGATGTTTTAATGGTACAAAGACCTCTTAAATTTGAAAAGATCATATGAAAAGCAAATTTGATTTCTTATCTCATGCCCCCTTTAAACTAAATTTACAAACAAATTCAAAATATTAAGATTAAATATAATAGTATATAATAAGAATATAAATAAAATACTATTGTTATATATCGGATCCCCTTGACCTTTAATTTATGGACAAAAAATAAGAAGAAAGGAGGGTTTTGAATCACAAAATGATGACAGAATTTTCATCTATCCCTTTAATTTGAGGTAGAAATGATCAAGTGTTGATAGAAGTATGTAGGTATGCAAGTGTGTATTATAAATACATTCTTAAAAATACTACGTCCACCATGTTGGTGATGTGTATTTTTTTTACTTTTATCATTTCCTGGTTGCTTACTTTAGAATGTCAACAGATATAATATTGAATGTACTCATTTAATGTACAGCTTTTTGCATACTTTGTAGTATGGAAGTATGCAACTGTACTATGCTAACTAAAATCATTTTAATACCAAAGAAAAAACCTGACCGTTTAGTAATTAAAGCAGTCAGGTCTTTCTGCAAGTAGCCCATGCGGGGGTCCGGTAACTCAATACGGAAAAGCTATTCCCTTATCCAGCCCCACATGCATGCTGTGCCTCTTAATCATTTCTGATCATGAATCATATCTGTTCATGACAAGCTGTGCTTAAAATGAAAATGACTTGTAGTTCCACTGTGGAGGAGAAGTATGAGGAAGCCTTCGAGGCACTTGCTACTGACCGGAGGCGTCAGGTAGAGCTAGCGCCTGGATCCAGCCTTGTTGTGGGAGATTCATTTGGGATTTTCTTTCAGTTTAATTGCAGCTGGTTCAAATGCAAGCCTCAGCGATGTGCTGAAATCTGCAGGGTTTGGGCATTTTTATGGATTTCTTCCAAGAGTTGACAAACATGTCTTTTAGTTGGAGGATTTTCTGAAAACAGAAAAATGTGCATCGTTGTTGCTTGTTGACTTGATAACCCTTATAAAAAAGTATCAAAAATACAGTGAAAACAGTAATATTGTGAAATATTATTGTTTTATATATATATATATTAAAATGTAACTTATCTATACTTATCTATACAATATTCCTGCATTTTCAGCATCATTACTCCAGTTTTCAGTGTCACGTGATCCTTCAGAAATCATTCTAATATGCTGATTTGATACTCCAGAAACTTTTCTTATTATTATCAGTATTGAAAACCATAGTGTGTGTGTGTGTGTGTGTGTGTGTGGGGCATGTTTTTGTGAAATATCAGGACACAAATGTGTATAATGACATGGGTATGACATAGGTATTACAAAAGAAGGTGAAATATGAGGACGTTCCCCATGTCCTCACTTTTCAAAATGCTTGTAAATCACACAGGATGAGTTTTTTTCACAGAACGTAAACTGCGCAGTCTCCTGTGATGGGTAGGTTTAGGGGCAGGGGCAGTGTATTTCACAAAACAAACATGTGTGTGTGTGTGTGTGTGTGTGTGTGTGTGTGTGTGTGTGTGTGTGTGTGTGTGTGTGTGTGTGTGTGTGTGTGTGTGTGTGTGTGAATTGAAAGTTCAAAGCAGCATATATTTGAAATAAGTGTTAAATTATGAATGCATTTAATGTCACTTCTGATCAATTTAATGTGCTCTTTTTGAATAAAAATAATAGTTTCTTTCAAAAATATTTTACTGACCAAAAAAAACAAAACAAAAAAAACATGGTAACCTTTTGGTAAGTGCTCGATTTATATAATGTATAAGGTACTGAAAGATTATCATATTGATTTTAACATTGGATGTTACATATTACTCCAAGGTACTTTGAAAAATACTATGGAATTACCATGGGACATAAAAAAAAAAACACTGGATAAATACCATATTCATATGCCGTGGCATTTACATGGTCTTCTTAAGTACTTCAAAGGATGCCATTGTATAACCTTGGCACACATGGTAAAACCATGGTACTTTTTTGCAAGTAAATATATCAGTAATTACTGAACGTGTTTCTTGTATTGCACAACCTTTCTATGACACTGTAACTATAGTAATTCTCTCAATTTAGAAGTTTCCCTTATATCAGACGTGTTAGCTACTGTCAATTCTGCCTTTGAAATACACAGGCTACAGAAGAATAATGGTTTAATATCCATTTATCTGGGCACTATAGTCTATAATACTGGCTGGAATTTGTACTGAGTGAGAGTTTACTGTGTAGAATTGTGATACATGGATGGGTTTTAGCAGCTAGCGTGATCATACCGCTAATGCTGTCACTGTGAAGGGTGCTGCAGTGCAAATTGAGAGCTCCGAATGACAAAGATAGGCAAAAGAGGCTCTGTCCAACACCACAGATGACAGGGACTCTGTGTGACTGACAGTGGGTGAACATTTCTCCACCGCAAGGGCTGCTGAACACATGGCTAAATATGTGCATGCAATACTTCTGCCTAATAATTAGACATTCTAATATGAAATTATTATCTATTCTTTGAAAACAGGCACATTGTTCTATTTAGCGGAAGCATTGTCAGGGGCTTTGTCATGAAAAATACCCCTTTGTGGCTTATTTGATACAACCGGGAAGTGGTTCGTCTAAGGTTCAGTTCTTTTGTGCAGCTCTCAGTTGTTTGTTTTACATGTTAAATCCATTAACAGCTTGCTAATAAAGCTTGTGTTTGAGAAGGCGCTCAAACTGATTTACATATCTGGTTTGCAGGAGACAAAAGAGCTTGTGGCCATTAAGAAGTTCAAGGACAGTGAAGGTAAAAGACTGACACAACCAAATGCTTGCTTTTTCATCCATGTCATTTAATGGTTGGAGACTTTGAAATGAACTACAACACACTCATGGTTACCATGACACAAAGTATAATTTACATTATTTATCGCAGACTCCAAGGGCCTGTTTGGATAATTATTTGGTATATACACTTTACACAATGATTAAGGTTTTCCATGTAACAAATGTAAATACAGTTTTGTTTTACCTGATTTCTGTGATTTTTATTTTCTAGCAAACAACATGAAATAAACATCAACATTTATTGGATTAAAGGCACAATATGTAAGATTTTTTTATAAAAATATCCAAAAACCACTTGAACAGGGTTATATTTTTTGTTGACTTGTGCACTTACACTATCCCAAATGTTTCCAAGAATGTTTAAATCCAGAGAAATATGCCATTTTAACCAGAACATAGACCGTTTCCCTACGTCGCCTATCAATTACATCACACCTGCGTTATCCTCGATTTCCATGGAAACACCAAAGACACTTTAATATATGAAGCGTTTTATTAGAAAGCCGCGCAATTGTTTGGATACATTCATTGACAGAAAACAGCGCTGAGTTACCCAGCTACGCATGACTGGAAGAAGCGAAAGCGGTCGCCTGCGGGATAATAAAAGCTCTCGAGCCGTGTGTCGCACTTGTCTCGCATTAAGCAATCGCTCCAGCGGCCTCGTTCCGCTCCAACGACTTTCAGCCCCACCCTGCTTCATACTACAGTAATGTTAATAAATCTTTAATACATAAGCTCACCCATTAATATGATGTCCCGTTAGATTATTTTCCGGATGTAGAGTTGAAGACAACAACTCACATGATTCTGCGAAATTGTGCCATTAAACTATGCCTTTGTTTTGAATAAGTGACCTCTAGTGGTGAAAATTACATATTGTGCCTTTAAATTCATACTTATTTTATAAAAATAAAAAAAACTGTTGAATTGTTGAGATGACAAGGAAATGGCATGAGATTATCTTCCCATCATGCTGTAGAAAGGATCCAGATAATGTCATCATTATAAGGGGGTATTTGCTACTTTCATGCTAGGTTAATTTAACGATAGATAGTTTATCTAACATATCTAGTTTTCACAACAAACAGACATGAGATTTGCACCTATTATACTTTAAAAAGGTAATGGCACACCAAAGTGTTCCCTATTTGTGAGAAGTGCCTTTTATAATGTCACCTTCCTTTGGGAGCTCTATAGCTCATTTATTTTACTCTAGAAAACACAAGCACCCTCTCAATCTTGCCTAACCCCCTTGTGTGTTCCCGCAGAGAATGAGGAAGTTAAAGAGACGACGTTACGAGAGCTCAAGATGCTCCGTACACTGAAGCAAGACAACATTGTAGAACTGAAAGAGGCTTTTCGTCGACGGGGGAAACTCTATCTAGTGTTTGAATATGTGGAGAAGGTCAGCTCAAGTTTTTTTAACTTTCATTTGTATTGGTCTGAATTGTTGTTCAAATGACGCGACTGTGATGATGAGTTGTGTTTCAGAGAGTGTTTTGCTATATATTTCAGAATATGCTTGAGTTGTTGGAGGAATTACCCAATGGTGCGCTACCTGATAAAGTACGAAGTTACATCTTTCAGCTGATCAAAGCTATTCACTGGTGCCACAAGAATGAGATCGTTCACAGGGGTATGACAATCTCTGTATTTCTTTATAGATCATATCTTAATCCATATGAATCGAGCGGTTTAGTCCAAATATTCTGAAGAGACATGATAGCTTTATATGATGAACAGATTGAATTTAGGCTTTTATTCACATTCAAACATTAATCAGCAAACATAAACAGAAGCTCAACCGAACAGATTTTTCATTTTTGGGTGAACTATTCCTTTAGTTTATTTGACACTGTATTAAAGGTAACTAGCACTTTGTACCTTTTAAGACCCTAAGAATATATAGATAGATAGATCGATCGATAGATAGATAGATAGATAGATAGATAGATAGATAGATAGATAGATAGATAGATAGATAGATAGATAGATAGATAGATAGATAGATAGATAGATAGATAGATAGATAGATAGATAGATAGATAGATAGATAGATAGATAGATAGATAGATAGAGAAATTGATATACATATAGATATAGATAGATAGCATAGATATATTAAATAGATAAAATTGACCAACCCCAAACTTTAAACAGTGTGTATATATGTGTTTTTACAATGTTTGTATGTGGGTCTTTTCTGTTATGAAGTACACATTTTCATTTTTAATAAAGTATTTATGGAAGTTGTTATTTAAAGATCATGGATTCAAATATGATACGATCTGAGATGTCTTTATTTTGTCATTTTCAACATTTCTCATTTATTGCTGGTGTATTTTTTGTGTAGTCGTGAACACAAATTGAGCTCATTAAGAAAATCCATCCTTTCATCTAATCTGCAGATATCAAGCCTGAAAATCTCCTCATCAGCTCCAATGATATCCTGAAGCTGTGTGATTTTGGTGAGCAGAGGCTTTCACTCGTCTGATTCAGGACCCGCCACCCCCATATTCACACTGATCTCTCTCGCTGAATGCCTGGTCTCCTTTCCAGGCGTCATGAGTACTGCTGTGACGTCTGAAAACAAAACAAAAAAGATCTGAAGTCGGATTTGAGTGGAAGGGAATTAAACAGTTTTTTGTCTAAATCACACAAAGGTTTGAGTGACAGCACTTATTCTGGGTAATGCAAAATTTAAGTTGATTTTGGGTCGTTCCAGAAATATGAGTTGTTAGCAGCGCTAGCAAGTAACTTGCTCAAAGTTGAAACCCTTTTAAAATTTTCATTAGCATGACAGTCGTCTAGTTGTCATATCTATTTTTAGTGTAGTGCAGTGTTGTACGACAACCCAACATTTTGTTATTTTTAATGCTTGTACCTCATACCAGCTATAGACAAAATATAACTATGTTTATATTATACCCTTTTGAATAGATTTTTCTATATGTCTTTTTTTAATGCTAGATAATAATGGTTCGGCAAAAAAACAATTAGGCATATATCATCTTATCATTTACAATTATATCATTTTAATTTATATTGTATTCAAATATTTTTAGGTGATGTGTGTATACACAATTAAAATGTATTAACATATTAATATAAATGAACAATATAATATATATTATAAATAAAATAACACAAAAATATCTGTATGAATTATAAAATAAGATGATATAATTATAGAAATAAACATTTATATAACTGTATAAATTAACAATATAGACATGCATTACATATAAATACATTTTATAATAATTATACATTTAATCATATATTTTGTATATTAACAATTATCTCCTTAAATAACTTTGAACTTGCCTAATGTAACATTGTGGCTGTTGCAAAGAGCGCACAACAAAGGAGTACAAACAAGAGTAGTTTTTATTCTAATTCACACGCAAAACTCAGGAGATCGTAGGAGAAATAACAACCACATAACATTGACTGGCAAGCAATATCAGACAAAGGGACTAAGGAAATTAAGGGGATATATAGCAGGGAGATGATTAACTGGAATAAAAACAGGTGTGACTATAATTAAGAACCATAGGAACTAATGACATAGGCAAAGAAACACAGGGAACGTAATAATTACAAAACCAAACCAGAGCATACATGTGACCCTATAGCTTCAATATAGTTAGATACTCTTTGTTTTTCAAAATGACTTGACTGTAATTTAAATGAAGTAGCCTGAAGCTTGATAATCGGCTTCAAAGTAGCTTCCCCAACAGTGATTGGTAGTATTGTGAGTCTAGACACAATAAAAACACAGGCTGTTGTCCTAGTACCTGATAAATAACATATTGTACTTCCAAGCTTCCAGGTTCCACTCTTGATGGAATGTATATATTATTCACTCAGGGTTCAATTTTGCCTCCACACAGAATGCCACGGAAATTGAGAATGACTCACACCACAGGCTTCTCTCTAAGACTTTTATTTTTAGAGGAAAGAACATGGCAAGATTAATTAAGATCTCTGAATGTTGTGCACAGTCTTGCTCATGCCAGACACCTTTTTCCGCCTTTCCTCTCTCCCTACATCTGTCTATCCGTGCTGGTCACTCCCTAGGCTTTGCCCGCAATCTCTCCGAAGGCAGCGATGCTAACTACACTGAGTATGTGGCGACCAGGTGGTACCGCTCACCTGAACTGCTCCTGGGGTAAGTCCTGATATATGTACTTCCTGCTCTATTTTTCAAGGTGATTTCTAGTATACCTTGTTTCCAGAGCCAGAACTAAAAAATGACAAAAACAAAATACTTTTCACTATAAAGCCAAAAGACATGAAAAATCGAATCCCACTCAAACACAAGTGCTACTATGCATCGGGGGCACATCCTTTTTAAAAATTTCGATTTGATACATCCATTAGATGTGACATCAGGAGTGAGGTGCATGATTATTTGTCCTTGTCTTCATTGAAGCGTTATTTTCTAGTGTGTGCCACTAGACTAGATGAATGCAGTGGAACATTTTTTGAAACTCTCACCATTTAAAGTCCACCCACACAAATATTCTCTCCCTCCCTCTTGCTGTGTGTTAGTGCAAAGATTTGTGTCTCAGTGTTATGTCTATCTATCTGCCTCTGTCTCTGCATGCATTTCTCCTCATCCCTCTTTCATTATTAAGGGTGCCATTGTTCAAACTTAGAGTTAGGAATCTGAACAAAACCTTAACCCTAAGCATGACACTTTGGTGTGTAAATAGCCCTGCATCGTTTGTGCTACAGACATGAATGTGCTACTTTGAAAAGTATTTCAATTACTTTTCCAAGCAGTCAGATTTAGGATTTTTGCACTTTAGATGATAAAACAGGTGAAAAAAAAACCTTAAACCAAAGTCCTGTTCACACCAAGGACAATATCGATAAAGATCTACTTTTTAAAATTATTCTAAATGTGAAAGAATAGCAGAGTCCACAACTATAACAACCAATCAGAATCCATCCTGCTTTAAAGGCCTCAAGCATTTCAATTAGCAGAATATAGTTATAGTTAACTTTAAAGTTAACAGCACCTGCTGAGAACATTATAGTGACTTGGTGTGGACCAGTAAGCAGTCATCCGGACCACTTTCTAGCAACCTATCAGAACTCTTTAGCAATCACAAAGCAATATTCTAAAAAAAATGTTTGGAACATGATATCAACCACCTAGCAACACCATAGAAACTGCTCTGAACACCATAAGGCACATAAAGCAACTCTACAGAAACCACCCTGAACACCCTAGCAGTGTCCAGTAGAAACCACTCTAAACACCTTAGTTACCACAAAACAACAGGCTAAACACCCTCTAAACATCAAAGCAACCAAATAGCAACTCCCTTTAGAAACCACCTAGAACATCCCTATATTGCCCCTATTTAACCAGAGAACCTTAGAAACCACCTAGCAACACCCTAGAAATGATCCTGAACACCTTAGCAACACCCTTAAAACCACCCTAGCAATCACTCGGAACATCTTAGCAACCACAAAGCATCATGCTAAAAAAAACCTCTAAATGCCATAACAACTGCATAGCAACACCCTGGCAACCACCTTCATTACCCTAGCCTAGTGACGGCAGCTTTTTCAAGAGCAAGTTTTTGCTTTGTTTTGTGTCTGTCAATGAAAGACAAATATAATCTAACTATTTTACTAATAAACCTGTTTAAACAGCTTGAATAGTCAGATTACATGTATTTCAACTAAAAATTATTGATAAGGAAATAGAAAACTCAAATGAAGGTCAATACTTGACTTATATTTGTCTTCTTGGCGCCGCAGAGCTCCATATGGGAAGGCGGTGGACATGTGGTCGGTGGGGTGTATTTTGGGAGAACTGAGTGATGGGCAGCCCCTGTTTCCAGGCGAGAGTGAAATCGACCAGCTCTTCACCATTCAGAAGGTGTTGGGCCCTTTACCACCAGAGCAGATGAAGCTGTTCTACACCAACCCTCGTTTCGCCGGACTAAGAGTAAGGACCTGTCTTCTGATTCACTCCTCTGTCCTGTTCTGTGCTTTCCTCTCCTTGCCTCTTCTCTCCTTTCCAATGGCATGGATCCCAGCATTCTGAATAAGTGGCTGCCTATGACTCATGTATTGCTATGTGCCAATGTGAAACACAACTGGCTTTGCCTTGACAGGGCTGATCACAGTACATACTATTCACACACATGCACATAAGACTCACACATACAGAACATAGCCTCGAAAAGTATTTGGATACTTTTGGACACTCAAGTCACATTTTAAATGATGTTTTGTTACCATAGGTGGCATCTGCATGAATTACGCTAGACCTTTTCATATTTTCAATTCATTTTAATTTATTTCGCAATAATGACTGGCTGACTATACATTATCTAGCTAATTACTGCTGTTTATCAAATAAATAGATTAATATGATTTTTAAAAAATCTTAATTGTAGATTAGTTTAAAGATTAAGATTAAGAAATCTAATCTATTAAAAAGTCAGCTAATAATTGGTTTGTTGCAATGCCGTGAATTTAAAGGTAACACTTTATTTCGATGGTCCACTTTAGACACCCAACTAACTATAAGTAACTTTGCAAGCACATGTCAAGTAACTTTAATTAGAGTATTAGTAGACTATCTGCTTAATATCTGCTAAGACTTTATTTTGATGCTCCCTCAACAGCATTCTACTTTCTATAAGTAACTTTGCAACCACATTTCAGCTTGTTCTACTAACCTGAACCCTAACACCTAACTTTACCCTAACAGTCTACTAATAGTTGACATACAGTTGCAAAGTTACTTATAGTTAGTAGCACTTCACCGCTTAATGCATTTAACCAAAGTATTCTATATTCGTAATGAAATATGCAATTCTTCTACTCTATTCTTTAGTCCTCCCACTGTCTGTATTTAACTATGTAAGTATGTGTTTTGTGACAGTTTCCTTCAGTAAGTCATCCTCAGACGCTTGATCGAAGGTACCTGGGCATCATCAACGGACTCATGTTGGATTTAATGAAGGTAAAGCAGTCTGTAACACCCATCAGAGAACATTTCCACTTTCGAATCCCAACAGTTGTGATATATTTGGTGTTGATTTATTTGAAAATTAACTGCAGATGTCATATTACCCCCAAGTGCAAAGTGTTATTAAAGACTGAATTTGAATGAGTTTTATTGTTCTACTGTGGCATGACTCTCATCATTCTTTCACTGTATCAGAACCTGCTGTGCCTGAACCCCACCGAACGCTTTCTGACAGAACAGTGTCTGAATCACCCAGTGTTTCAGGGTCTGAGAGGGCCGGAGCGGCCAGCTCCCCCATCACCCACCCCACCTCGCTCCTCGAAGAGAAAACCATACCACGGAGACAACACCATACCCAGCCGGTCAGTAACTCCCACTTCTATATACTAGGTTAAAGCTGATGAGTGGTTTCCTTGCTATTAGTGGAAGCAAATGCAATTTTCAAAAAAATTATAGAAAGTAAGATAGACAGAAAGACCTACCACCCAATGGTACTGAACTTCATTACCATTTTAAAAATTCACCACAGGATGCACGTCTTGATTTTGGCTGAAAGAATGTCAAGAATATAAACATTTCATGTTTATCCCTATAGGAGCCACGGCAGTAAGAGTTCAGGTCATCGGCGCGCTAACAGCAAGGACTGCTCGTCTCTACCGCGCCATGAGGACCTCCACCGGAGCAATGACAGCTTCCTGAATGGCAGCAACATGCCAACCTCATCCACCCTGAGTCCCACGCTACACCCCAAGAGCTACCAGGCCCAGACCCTGAGCCGCTCAGCCTCTTGCAGCAAAGATCTGGCCAACAACAACCTTCCGCACCTCCTTAGCCCCAAAGACTCAAAAGGAAAGACAGAATTTGATTTCAACCTGGGGCCTAAAGTTGGAGGTACCATTGTGGGTGGGGACACCTCTACGGGCAAGTACCTCAAGTCGTCCAAACCAGGCCGCCACTCATCCTTCCTTGAAGGGAAGACCAGCACGCTGCAGTCTGGGGACAAGCACAGTCGCCATAACTACATGGAATCCTCGCACGGATCCATGCCTTCCACGTCCTCCTCCAAAAGCTCCTCGTCCTTCCTCAGCCTGTCCAAGAGTCACGGGGCGCTGAATGACGCCAAGTCTGTGAACAATCTTGCAGAGACACGACTCCACCTGGACGATCCCATGGTGGGATCAGGCTCAGGCTCCCGCTACTTCCCATCCAGCTGTCTAGATCTAAACGCGGCTCCCGGCAGCCCCAGAGGTGAACGGCACGCTGGGTCGGAAAGGCAGGGCCACAGCCCCAGCGGCCGAGGGAACACGCGCCTAGAAGGGGGCACTCTAGACTCGCGACGTTCTTCAGGACGGAAAAAGACGCCGGATGAACCGAAGGCTTCTGACACTCTGGACCCAAGCAGGGCCGCAGGGGCAGGGGGGCATGCTCACAATCTGCCCTCCCCACATGAATCCTATCCTTACGGTCTCGGCTACACCAGCCCGTTCTCATCGCAGCAGCGACCTCATCGCCACTCCATGTACGTGCGGAGAGAGAGACACCGGCCGCACGGCCAGGAGACGAATTTGGTGGTTGGGCAGGGAGTGCCAACGCGTGCCAGCAGCCTACAGCTCCTCTCGCCACAGCTCCAGCATCGCACACTCCCACGCCACAACACCAGTTCCTCCCGAGAAGAGCTCACGCAAGATCTGAGCAGGGTCAGTGACCTGCTCTCGTTTTATTTCCGTGTCCTGTGGTATATTAGGTGTTGATCTCGCTAAAATGCTAATCTCCGTTGGTTCCTGTGATCAGCATTTCAGGATACTCTCTTATCTGTGTGTCCATCTTTGTCTGAATATTACTTTTTGAAAAATTTTCTCTACCGTTCACAATAATACAAACAGGGTTTGTTCACCGTAATAATTTCAGGAGATTTGATTGTGGTGTGTTTGCGTGTGTGTATGTTATCTAGTTTAAGATACGGCTCTGCTGCATCCTGCATTCATGCATTTTGTTTCGATTATTACACGCACACTCCCAATGTCTCCCAGTGTCTGCTTATTTTGCTGTGTGTTTATGTCTGCAGAATGACCAGTCTCCCAAAGAGAAGCCTCATTCTCGCCCCCCGATTAAAGATTCTACGAGGGACAACACAGCTTCCTTCCACTCACAACGCCCAAAAAACGAGGTCCGAGTTCTCAACAGGACCCTCAGAGCGCGTCCATTCACACAGTTGCTATTGTTTATCATGCCTCGGCTTATCTTTGTTTTTTGTTTTTTTTATGCATTGATCATAAAAGCTAATCGCATTTAGCTTTCAGACCATTGATATGGATGTTTTGTAAATGTTCATGTCACTACATTAACTGCTAGCTCATGTCTTCAGCATTTAATATCTAGGTCCTCAATTAAAGGGGCAGTTCACACAAAAACAATTTTGTTATTATTTACGCATCATCATGTTGTTCTAAATTTGACTTTCTTTTTTCTGTGAATTAAATTTTCAGGACTATTCTCCATACTCTTTCCATGCAATTACAATGTAGGGACTGAAGCTTTCAAGCTTCAGAAAGGACACAAAATAAAAAAGTGATCCATACGACATATATACGGCATATTTTCTATGCCTTACAATAGCGGAATAAACTGAAATTCCAAAGTCAAAAGTCTTTGCTTCTGTGTTCCATTGGAGAAAGAAAGTCACATGGGTTTAGAATGATATGAAGGTGAGTAAATGATGACAGAAATTTCATTTTTGGGTGAACTATCCATTTAACCTTTAATTTGTTTCTTCTCTTCCTTAACCAATCCTTTTTCCCCAAGCAAATATTCAGTTACAGTTAAACAGTATGCACAGAAAATTGTAGGAACTGCAGTCCCATACTGTCTTGAAGTGTGACCATCCTCTTGTAACTCAGGCTGGAATGTACCATGACACTCATATAGAGGATGGAACCTCATCCAAGGAGAACAGAATCATCTACAGTGACTCGATGCCTCGTAGAGTGGGAAGCTTTTACAGAGGTACCCTAAAAAAACTCATGATGGTTCTAAAGTTGCTGTTTTAATCTGTGCACTTGGATCATTCATAAAATACCATGCATGACTACTGTTCCCTGTTGAAAAGCTTATTTTGGGATGGGATTCTGGTGTGTTGGTTTGTTCCTAACTAAAAAAAAAATTCAAAATTGCATGTATGCTATTTTTTAGGAACAAACCTTTTATGCTAACTGAGGCTTACAAAATATTAGTATAGTAAATATTACTATTTAAAATAACGTTTTCTTTTTTAGTATATTTTAAAATGTAATTTGTTCCTGTGACGGCAAAGCTGAATTATCATTACTTCAGTCTTCACTGTTACACAATCCTTCAGAAATCATTCTAATATGATGATTTGGTGCTTAAACATATCTTATATTATTAATGTTGAAAGAACAACAGTTTTAAATCAAATTTATGACTTTCTGAATAAAAGTATTAATTCATGTTTTTATTTTAAAACTTACTCACCCCAAACTTTTGAATGGTAGGGTATGTACCGTATGTATTTATTTTTTGTGGGGTAATAATATTGGAGTCAATCTTTGATTCTAGCTTTTATTTGTTCTGTCCTTTTGTGTAGTCCCCTCTCCTCGACCCGACAACTCGTTCCATGAAAGCGCCGGGCAGAGCAGGGTGCCAGCGGTGGCGGCAGAAAGCACAGCCATGACAAACCACCCTAAACGTCAGACCAATTTCGACCCCTGGTGAGCACACGCGCTTGTTGAGGCAGCACACCCTCGATCTGGACAAATAAATAATTCTGTGCCCATGTACATTCACTGTAAGATTAAATGCTTTGATAAGCTAAAAGTGACAACATTAAATATTTAGCTTCAAATGAAAAAACTAGAAAATCAAGGTAAAAAATAAGTAGTGTCCTTGAAGATTTTAAGATGTCTGGCAGCAGTGGGTGCAGAAAATTATAAAGCATGCCCATGTGCATTCTGTCTAAATTCGACAAGCCTGGTCATAGACAGAAATGTATTATAACTTTTGTGTTTTCTTTTATTTATTTGCTTTCATAATCCATTTCTCGGATAATATGGCTGTTTGTTTCTTATGTAATATAACCCCGAATCTTAAAAAAAGAATGTCTGCTCTATTTCACCAACATTAACCAAAAATGTACTGATTTTAATAAAAAAAATATTGTGTCTGGATTTTCATTGCGTATTACAATCATTGTTGGTGAAAGTAACGTTGCGTTACATTTTCTCACCTGGGCTTGTTCAATTTTGGGGCAAATGTAAAGACCCTTTACACCAAAATTGAAATAATAAGCCTCAGGCTGAAGGAAATGCAAATTCACATGTGTACAGTAGAGGGTGCAGCTCAAAATAAACCTTTCAGCTGTGCTGCCATTCTGGATAATAGAAGAATAGGATGCAGCAGGAAAAAAAAAACCTTACTTCACTAATAAAAACAAAAATCTTAAGTCATTTTTGCTTATGGTTTAACTGAATCATTGAAGCTCAGCAACAAGACATTGGTCAATAAATTGGGATTAAATGCATAACATATTTGTTTTATTTAATTTATTTAACTTGCATAGTATTCTGATTTAGCATTTGACAGATTTTATTCATTTTGAGGAATACTGAATCTTTTTGTGCAAGTAAGATTAGTAAATGCATGCTCTCATTTATTCTAAAACTACAATAACCCTCATGTTTACACACAACACCTCTGCACTTACGATTTTTCTCAACATTGGGACAAGAGAGTTGTCAATAAATGGGAAAACAATGTAACTTGCGTTATAAGTAATGCATTACTTCATTAGTTACTTGAAAAAGTAATCTGTTTACGTAACTCAAGTTACTTGTAATGCGTTACCTTCCAACACTGATTACAATGACATTTTTTCATTTGAATTTTTTAACAGGAAATGTTTTTTTCTTATTTATATTATATTTTATTTTTGAAATGAACCAGATCTCTTTGCTTTTTTTGTGCGATTGAACTTTTAATGATTTCATTTATAGGAATAATTCAGAGGCAATGGTCATGAACCCACCAGAGGTCCCTAAACAAAAAGAAAAGCAAGGTTTCTTTCGAGCCATAAAGAAGAAAAAGAAGAAGTCACAGCCGGTAAGATTGTCCTATTGATTCATTTATTCATTAGGTTTCTCTTTTTCAACTGTCAAAAATGGTATCAAATGCAGTAAGGAGATAGTAATGCTTTAGCCAGGAGACCTTTTCTGTGTGTATTATTTTATTATTATACCACATGTATGTATGTATGTATGTATACGTGTTGCTTAGCTGCTGTGTTTGTGTATGTCTGTCTGCTAGTCATTAAACTTAAATGATGTATTTTATACACAAGGTGCTAGTCTAGGATAGAGGAATACAGTACTGTCTCTCTTTATGGCTAAAATTGATAGATGAGCTTTCCCCTTCAGTCTCAATCAGCATGTAGGTGACCAGTGCGAAAAGGAAGGTGAAGTGGGAGTATTATCCCAAAAAGGACGCCGTCCACTTGTTCCATTGTCCAATTAATGCCCAACAGAGACTCTCAGTGCAGTTCAGAGCCTTCAGAAGCATTTCCCCATAATAGCCATATGGAGACCATTACAGACCCGAGCAGCATGTGTGTGGCAGAATCTGCCTCTACTGTGCTCTGTCCACAAATATTGAGCCAGAGGACCGTATGTTCATCTGCTGTATTCTACAACAAAAGATGTTTGGTGTTAATAGAATGAGCCACTGGGGTTTTGTGCGTCTTATATTGCAGACGGACGGCAACGCGGGAAGGAACCCGAGCATCAAGAAAAGCCTATTCCCCCTCTTTAACTCAAAGAATAGCTTAAAGCATAACTCTTCTGTCAAAGTGCTCCCTGTTGTCCCGCAGCCCATGGTATTGCTCGCATAAAACCGCGCCGCTCTACCAAATAAACACATCTCCATTGCATGTCATGCTAAATGTTGTACAACCCCAAATCCAGAAAAGTTGGGGCATTTTATAAAAATGCAATGAAATCAAGAATCTGTGATTTTGTTAATTTAACTGACAAAAGTACAAAGAAAAGATTTTCACTGACCAACAAGTGTGTTTTATAAATATAAGCACATTTTGATGGCTGCAACACACTCCTAAAACGATGTTTTAGATGTTTGGGAATTGAGGATACTGATGATTGCAGTTTTGCAAGTGGAATTTTTGCCCCAATCACGCCTGATACAAGACATCGACACAACAGTCCATGGTCGTCTTTGTCTGATTCTCCTTTTCATGATGGGCCATACATTTTCAATAAGAGAGTTCTGGACTTCAGGCATTCAGTCACGCACATCAACTCTATGGTGTAGAACCTATAGAAATCACTCTGTTGTAGCACATGCTGAATGAGACCTGGCATTGTCTTGCTTCCCATGAAAGATGTCATCTTGATGCAAGTATATTTCTCTTTACAATCCCAATATATTCTTCCACGTCAATGGTACTTTCACACACATTCAAGTCACCCATTTACACTGATGCACCCTCATACCATGGCAGATGTTTGCTTTTGTACCTGTCGCTGATGAAATCTTGTGAATGATAGGGGACTGAGAACTTAATGTCAGTTTTTCCCCATAACAATCTGAAACGTGGACTCATCAGACCGCAGCACACATTTCATCTGAGATGAGCTCGGGCCCAGAGAATTCTATGGCATCTCTGCATTGAACAGATGTATAGCTTTCTCTTTGCCTAACAGAGATGTGAACTGCATTTCTTGGTGCAGTGACGGACTAAGTTACAACGGTTTTCCAAAATACTCCCGATCACATGTGGCTATATTTCACAGAGTAGCATGACGGATTCTCATGCAATGCCATCTGAGGGCTCAAAGGTCATGCACAACAGAGGTTTCCTGCATTGCCCTGCATGTGTACTGAGATTTCTCTGGATTCCCTGAATCTTTTCACAATACTATGTATGGTAGAAGGTGAAAAAACAAAATTCTTTGCAATCTTGCATTGAGATATGATTTTTAAATTGTTTGAAAATTCTCTTATGATATTTGGCACAAAGTGATGAGCCATGACCCACCTTTGCTTGAAAAGACTGAGATGCTCCTTTTATACCCAAACACGATACCCTCTCTTATTACAAATTCACCTGATCATTGTGGACTGTTTCAAAAGAGTTTAACTTGGATATTCTATAAGCGTTTCACTTTTATTTAGCATCTGTCTCAACTTTTTTGGAGTCTGTTGCAGCCATCAAAATTAGTTTATATTTACAAAATATTAAAAAAATATTTACAAAAACAACATTATTTTCTTTGTACTTTTGTCAGTTAAAAAAGGTTAAAGAGAATTACCAAATCACAAATTCTTGATTTTAACAAAATGTTCCAACTATTCTGGATTTGGGGTTATATGACTGGATGTCTTTGTCATTTTTTTTTTTTCTAGATATATATATATATATTTTCTCCCAGAGCCAAGTAAAACATCAGGTCCAGATCTATGTTGTTGTGTATTTTCATTCTAGCAACTGCTAGGAAGATGAATTTAAAAACAATTGTGGGTAAATCTAAGTTTTGTACATTTTAATTAAACTTTTAAACATTTTAATTACAACAAATTACATAACATAATTATTTTATCAAATTAATTGCATATATTTAATTAGCTGAGAAATATAGTATTAATATATTAGTATTTGTTGAGGAAAAAGTCATATTTAGAAAAATACATTTATTGTGGCAGATCATCAGTAAATCATACAAACAAAAAAAATAGAATGTGTTGTTTTGTGTTATTTTTTACATGATTAATTGTGCTAATGTGTAAAGTAATATATGCGATTTTAATTTACAGCCAAAGCTTAAAGGAACACTCCACTGTTTTTAGAAATAGGGCTTATTCAACATCTTTCCTACATTTAGATATGTAGCCAAATGCATTTTTACTCGGGACATGCTTGCTGGCAACATAGGATTCCATTCATTATGCTAAGCTAAGCTAGTGGCGACCCTGTCAAACTAAAACAATGCATGCACTGAGACAAAAATGCATTTGCCCACATATCTAAATGTAGGAAAGAAGTTGAATAAGCCCTATTTCTAAAAACAGTGGAGTGTTCCTTTAAATAAGCCTAATTCATCTTTGCACACACCACATGCTTTTAATTTATGGGTTCAATAGCTGGCGGCACAGAAAAACATGTAGTTTAATATACCGTGTTGTCTTATATAATGAATCACTGATAATGAATTTCAAACCACATTAGCTCAAGAACATTTTTTATAGATGTTGATGTAATAGATCTGGTTCTGTGTGTTTTACACAACAAACTTCATTGCTTAGATTACTGCTAGCATCAGCATGTCATTCTTTTAGATGCATGTTAGACACCATGACCGTCTTTAGCAGCAACTGCTCAAAGAGGATGCACGTTTTCTCATCTGCTATTCTCCGAACCTGGGAGAGAGCAGAAGTGGTCAAAAATGTCTTCATACACACAAATTGTACATGCACACTTATGAAACACTTGGACAATTTAGTAAAAAAGGTCAGAAACTTGGCACGTCCCGAAACACTCAGCTCTTTATCTATTTTCAATAATCCATCTTCTCCAGAAACAGCTGGTCATTGAAATTAAATCCTTTTTTTAATTCTTAAATTATTTCAATCATAAAGCATAATTTATGAATAAACACAAAGGCAGGCTGGTTCACAGGGCTGTATTCCGGCACGTTTCCAGTCTTCTGGCCTAAGGCACGCGATTATGTGGAACTTTTGTTTGGAGAGGCGGAAGGCGTTCAGATGATTTCACTGGTGTTGTGGTTTGATATGTGTGCCAGGTTCCTAGTGAGGCCCAGCAGGAGCAGCTAGTGATACAGAGACCAGTCAAATCTTCGTCTCATCACAGCAGTCGACACCGCAACCGAGATCGCGACCGGGAACGTGACCTGGAAAGGGACAGGGAGCGTGACCGGGATCGAAACCGCGAGAGGGATCGCGATCGTGACAGGGACAAAACTTGGCCGCCTGAAAAGCAAGCAGACGTGCAGCCTCAAGTAAGAAAAGCTTCAGACGATCTGATAGTAACATCTCTTGGTTTGTTCCTGCTGTTCAAAAGTGTGAGGTCAAGAAGATTTTTGATATTTGCAATAAGGTCCCATTCATTAACATTAGTTAATGTATTAGCTAACATGAATTAACAATGACCAATAATCTATGTTAGTGTTAGTTAATAAAAATACAGTTCATTATTGTTTGTTCATGATAGTTTGGAGTGCAATAAAGTCCACCAATAATTGTATTCCTTTTAAAAATTACATATTTGAAAGATTTCCTGTGAAAAAAATGTATTCATGCCTTAAAATAGCTTGAATGTAATGTAACTAATTTAGTATACGCAGACTCATAAATATGTAAATTAAACCCGCCTACACTCACTCGCACCAGTTTAGAGATCCACTTGCTCAACTTTACTGAAGTTACTGTAGTAAACGCTGCACAATGGTATCACTCTTTACCACGTCAGACACATGACGGTAATTAATATGATTAGCCTTTTGCTTGAGTATGTTATCAAACAGATAATAGAGTAAATGTTACAAAAATTTTCCTGTTCACCATCTCAGTCTGCCTTAGAAATGCTTTGAACATCTTAGAACATCAGTGGAGAAAGGCAAAAAGTTAATCATAACTTCATAATATACAGTACATCAATACATAATCCACCCGCTATATTGCTGAATGTACCAGATTTTTCATATCAACAGAAAAATATACTGGGATAACCTGACCTCTCCTGCTTCCGAGCGGCCATACTTAATGATATGCTAAAGCCCGCCCACACGTTGACATGATTGGTTACAAGGTAGTTTGTGACGTCAGAAACACCAGCAATTTCAAACCACCTTTTTGAGACTTTCTTTGGTTCACTGCAGTTTTTAGGAGAAAATATTTAGCAATGGTGTTGACTTATGCTTTAAGACAAATCATATGTGAATTCATATTAGACCACATAGACATACAAACAACTTTAAAATCATTGATTTTCACATATATGTGTGTGTGTGTGTGTAATTCATTCCTGTGATGAAGTTGTATTTTCAGCATCATTGCTCATTACTCCAGTCTTCAGTGTCACATGATCCTGTATGCTGATTCGGTGCTCATGAAACAATTAAATATTTCTGTTGAAACCAGGATTTTTTTTAGGATGTTTTGATGAACAGGAAGTTTAAAAGAACTGCATTTATTTGAAATTTATTTAACATTATAAATGTCTTTACTGTCACTTTTGATACATTTAATGCATCCTTGCTGAATATATGTATCCATTAACTTCCCTGATATTTTATGATTGCAAACCCAAACACACAAGTCTTGAATTTGTAATCTTGTAATCTTCCCCGTTTCAGAACCAGCCTCTGAAATCCCTGCGGAAGCTCCTACACCTCTCCTCTCCTGCTACATCCAATCAGCCCCCACCTCCCGATCGCTCGGCAGAACTGCGCTTCCAGCCAATTCCTAACCCCCCTACCAAAGGGAACCTGAACGAGGTCAGAGGGCACCCACCGGGCAGCGTCACCCCCAATACCAAGAGCCGCAAACCCCACAACTACCCTTTGCCAGGGCAGATCGAGTCCAGCTGGCACGTCTCCGCGCTGAACCGGGCTGAGGGCGCACCGTACCCAGACCAAATGGCAAACAAAGGTGGGCAGAACGGTATCGGCTTTACCAGAGCCGCTCGCGCGAGAATGCCGAACCTCAACGATCTGAAAGAAACGGCTCTTTAGAGGAGGAAGCCCCCTAGTGGCCTCTAGTGTACTTGGTTTCTCCTTTTCCTTCCTGGCTACCTATGGAATGCTATTGTTCATACAGTGGTACACAATGCCACTTCTGGCCAGAAGGTGGCAATAGTTATGTCTCAGATTTGTTTTTTAAAGCATCCACATTTGATAGAATTTGTATTATTGTTCATTACATCTGGGTTCAGTTTTCTGTTGAATATATCTTATTGACGATGATATGAATCTATGTATTTGTATATGGAAATTTAGGGATGGGGACAAAAAAAATCTGTGGAATTGTAAGAGCTTTAGTTTATACACGAGAATGTATAAATATTTAATGTGTAATAATTCTATATTTCATGGAGATTATTTAATGAATTATTGGTGTGTTAATAGTTATAATGTACAGAGTGCATTTTATGGTTGTAACAAAAGTACTTATTGTTTCTGAATTATTTTCTCTTTATCAAACATTGTTTTCTGATATGAATTCTCAGTGCAGATTAGGTCTCATACTGCAGGTTATTGAATCAAGCGGTTATTGAATCCTCCCTATTCAAAACATACCACTACTGATGCTTCCTAAACAGGTTCGGTGTTACTTTTCATGCGAGACCATTAAATCGACGTCCCATGATGGCTATTTGTCTCACTTTACCTGTAGCCGGTGTCCAATGTTTCCCATGAGCTTAGCATTCAAAACAGGATATTAACCTAAACATTGACATCAGATAGTGCTTGTTTTTTGGCGTCAGTTCATTAGAGCCCAGATCCCTGAATAGCTGGATTTCCTGTGAATAATGAATTTCAGCAGAGGCCCCCAGGGCCTCACCGTGTCTCCCTATGCGATCTAGACCCCACCAGCTGGTGAATAAGTGTGACTTTGCCTGTGGCACGAGCGATGGTTTACAAGCAGGTTGTGAGAGTTTGTCTGTATCTCCGTCCTGACGTGACTTTCAGCGGTCGCTTCGCGGGGATTCGGTTGCATGTGCGCATGATTCTTTTAACAAACTGAATAACTGGCGGTTTTATTTTAATCCGTTTAACGGCATGTTTTTGAAGAGATAAAAGCATTGCCTCAGGACCTGGTAAAAGGGTTTCAAAGACGTAATGCAGTTATTGATCTGTTAGCGGGGAGTGCAGGTGGGAGACGCAGTGAGATGTTTGAGTGTCCCATGAAACGCAGCACATTTCCATTCAGGCTTTCACTCTACATTTTGTTCAATTATATTTTACAAATACAGATTGAAATTAGTTGGATGTAAAATATGCAAACTAGCTGTATTAAGGATTCCAGGCAAATGCAAACAGAGCAATATATCATGACTTTGAGGTGAATTTATCATCCTTCATAGAGTTGCTTCTGAGTATAACATTTTTATTTATTAATGTTGATTATCATGATAGCCCCCCCCCGCATTTTCATCTCAGTAAATCTAGTGAAATGTGTCCTTTAATATATTTTGGGGTTTTTGAAACAGTATTATTTATCAATGGTGCACTTTAAACAGACATTTCTCACAGGTGTTAGTGTTGATATGGTGTTTGATTAAAACAGAACTTTGTATCTATCTAATCTTCTACCTTATCTACCTATAGTACATGAGCTCTGTCTTTCACAGGACTGGATTAGGATTATTCATATTCAAGTGACATTCAAGTACAGTCTATATGATTATTGGCATTTACATCATAGTCATTTGTTTTTTTTTGTTGATTCTGTTGTCTCAGCTATTTCAGTGTGCTATCCGAAGATACTTTTCAGCAACAGCAATCAGGTTCAGTCATTATGTTCTGTTAAACTGCTGTGTTGTCTTTCATGGTTAAACTGCCATGCAACTGTTGATTTTTATATCTTCTATATGCTCGTTCAAAACATTTGAAAGTCACTTTCTGAAAGTTCTTGTTTCCTTGTTGAGTATTTCACTTTCAGTGACACGAAACACTTTGTTCCTGAGTAACGTGGTCTGCCGATTTCATCGTATTTCATCCTGCCCGAGTATTAGAATGTGATTCCATCAATACTGGATTAACACCTTGTCCATAAACGCTCTGACATCCTTTAATCTGCAGTACGTTGGCACAGTCTGTCTCCGCGGTGCCAGGTAATCCTCCCATCAGCCAGCTGTTAGGACTGCCAAGATAAACAGTTTGGCTGTCGCCAGCTGTGGTGAGGTTGCCTGTGAGTGGTAAACTATGACCAGCCTTGTTAACCCGCTACAAAACATGTAGAATGTCACTGATTATGAATTTCTTGTTTGCTAAGCACCATTATTTTGATTTTGATAGTCACATGTTTTTCTTATCACTGCCGTGGAATCATGCTAACAGAAGATCAGGGCAAAACATACCACTTCCCTATACTAGAGTACTAAAATATTACGAAAGCTAGTGTCAAGCTTTAAAAAAAATTAAAACTGAACTCCCAAGGGCTGCGTCTACCAACATTTCTGTCAAAATGGAGCCTGATAGTCGTGTGATATAGCCAGGGTGAATATACAATACCGGTTTAAAGTTTGGGGCAGTTATGAAAGAAATTAATAATTTTATTTAGCAAAGACGCATTGAAACGATCAAACGTGACAGTAAAGACATTTAAAATGTTACAAACGCTTTCTATTTCTTTTGAACTTTCCATTCCTCAATGAATCCTAAAAAGATAAAGTATCTCTGTTTCCACAAAAATATTAAGCAGCACTGTTTTTAACATTGATAATAAGAAAAGTTTCAGCCTATTAAAATTATTTCTGAAGGATCATGTGACACTGAAGACTGTAGTGGAAAAACTTATTTTAAATTGTAATAATATTTCACAATATTACTGTTTTTACTGTATTTTTGATCAAATAAATGCAGCCTTGGCCCTCGGTGAGCATGAGACTTCTTTTAAAAACATTAAAAAATCTTTAAAATTGACCCCAAACTTTTGAACGGTAATGTAGGTGAAGTGGATTTTTAACCTTAATCGTCTATTATTATGTGTATATTCTACCTTAAATGAATATGAACATTGTTAGCCATTTGGAACCTAATTAAAGACTAACTGTGTCCCACTTTACCTCTATTCACCTTCTATGACTGAATGAGCAGGGTTTTGACTGCCTTAAATTTATGTTGAAGGATATTGTGAAGGTGTTTGCTTGTTTCTTGGTTCACTGCCATACTGAAGTCTACCTGCAGGTACTGACAACTCATCTGTCATGGTTTAATAGCCATAGACAGCTTGTCTTATATTGGCTTGTAGCATCTATCATCCAAAGAGGATGCCCATTTGCTTTTCAGTGTCAGCTGTCGAATGCAGGGATATAAACATTCAGGTTCATCCCACAGAAATATATTAGACAATTAGTCGATCTTCATTGACTCTCATATTTGTGTATGGTTGTTCATTTTCTTGTTTTTCTGTGGCTAGGCAATGAGTAAAAGCTGTGTCCTTTTAGAATGTAATGTATTCGTCAGTTTACCATTGGGCAAATGTTTATGTCTGCATAAGAATGTACGTTTTTAATGCAAATAAGGCCCAGTGGTTATTGAACAGGTCTCTCTTTTCTACTTTAGACATTTCATAATGTTTATTCCACTTTTAAGTATTGAAATCACTGCCACATTTTTGTCTAAAGCAGTTGTTGTTCAAACTAAAGCCATTGTGAGTCTTGTAAGGCCAAAGGTTTACAATCTATCAGGAACAAAAGAGTTTATTCTGTCATGTGAGCTCATTCTCTTTATTTTAGTGGACTGACTACTGAGTCCGTCATAGAATGTACTTAGAAAGGCATCTGTTTTTGTTTTATTCAAATGTTAAGACTGTTCCTATTATATGTTGAAGTTTCCGCAGTCTGTTTGAATTCTTTTTGCTGAACTGAGAACATGGTCCATCCCCAAATAGTGTACTTGCCCCTTCTGCTTGACAGGATTGACATGAACAACAGTCATCGTCCAAACATCCAACCAATCAGAATGCGACTTCCATTTAGACAACACCCATCCCTTTGATTACATCTATCAGGCCCGCGCAGAATCTTCAATGTTCTTCACGTCCCTCACTGCTAACATTTTGTCTTTTTAATGTTGCTTTCACTTACCAATAAGTGTCTCGTATTTTTACTCATGTTTAACATGCATTTATATATATATATATATATATATATATATATATATATATATATTTCCATCCGAAAATCAGCACAGAAAATGTGATAAAAGTCTGCAGATTCCGTCTGGGTTATCCAATCGATTGAGTCTGTAAACTGACTAGCTTATAACTTTTTTTATCACCAATGCACAACATTTAGCTCAAACATAATCATCACCACTCACTCAGCACTTTGTCTATGTCTTTTGTGAAGACTATTTGTCTGTGTGTTCTCTTTAGGGTACAAGTGGGAAACAGCACCCTAATGTTGTTTGATTTAAGTCCAGGCATGTCTGACTCCAACAGCGTTTATAATGTATATTCCGCTGTAATTAATAACAATTAAAATAATGTCTACCCAACTATGTTCTAGCATGCATCATTTCATTGCAAACACCATACAAACTTGAGATTATTAATCATATTAATACACAACGGAGACCGGTGAATAATAGTTAGATAATTTATCTTAACACACATTAGCAGCAATTGCAGGAGAGGAAAAAAACAACACTGAAAAGAAAGAAACCAGCCTTCAATTTATTTTGGCATATTGTATGTAGTGACTTGCATCAACAGATTGCTAGGGAAGTTGAATTGAGTTAATTGTATGCATTGAACCATTAACTGGGTCACAGAAGGTGACCGCCCGGGCTTTATAATCTGAGGATCATTGGGCTATTTCTCTCTTTTTTTAACAGACAATGGTCGGACTGGGATGTGAACAATTTCAAACTAGCTTTTAGCAGTAAAGGGAGGAGCTCTGAGATAAAGGGTATTAGATAAGGCCATTAGTGCTCCGTGGATTACAGTAATCCAGCCCCTTTAATATCAGTGCGGTGGTCCACCACTCGAAAAATAAACCATCATGGAGTACAGGCTGCAGAACACGTTACTGTTAGCCATCCTGCTGCTGTCTGAAGGTATGTGCTGTTGTGTTCCATTATTTTCATTAAATTAGCAGAAATATATTACATTTAAAAATGCATCAGCTTTAAAGAAAAATATTAATGATAAACTAAATATATAAACAAAAATGATTGTGATTTATGGTTGTATAATTTGATAAGTTGTATATACAACCTGTATGAACAGTTCATTTAGCCTAATGAGATAAAGTTTTTTACTCTCCCTCATTTCGCCCAGGTTTCGTTGGGCTGCAAGCGCAAGAGGTAATTACAAACATTTGATATTGGCACAGAGACAGTTAAAAGAATAGAAATTGATGACCATGTTGATATGTGCTTAGGATGGCGAGGGCAACGACACATGGGCTGGGAAAACCTGCAAGTGTGACTGCGACGATTCCTCTAACCAACTGCATTCCAAAGGTTCTTCATCAAGTTTGGCACAGGAGATGGACTGCATGCCAGGTAAGAATATAAGAAAAATGCCTGCAAATAATCTTTTTTTCTAATTGTAACAGTAATAATGTGAGGCTCATAATCTGTCCTGGTTTGGATGATCTTCGCTCTGCCACTATGAAGTCTTTTAGTTTGGTTTAAAATGTGTCAGACTATAATGAATAATTTTCCTTCATTACCTAAATAGTTCAGTTTACTGTTTTTACTGACTGAGGGTGAATTTTGAATCAAATACCACTGAAATCCTTTATGCTCGTTTTGTCAGGAGAGTGAAGCTTCTGAATGGGACTTTGCGCTAACGTTGACTCTTTGGGGATTGAGATGGATGGATTAGTTAGCACTCGCTGGTGCCCTTCGTAAACAGAAGGCAGGACATGTGCGAATGAGCTGGCTCCCGGACAAGCCCCCGCCTGCAACGGTGCTGAAAGTCATTAATCATTTGGTTGCAGCTTCACCTGGGCCATGTGTGCCATCACCGCATCCCATTGACACACCACCACAGGGCAGACATGCTCCATTAACACAGAGCAGCTTGTGTTCTGAGTCCTCCGAGACTGATGTGTTAGAATCAAATCAAAGAGAGGAAAGTTGAGATTGAAAAAATAAAGACAGTGATTGACAGGATGCAGGTTTAAAATCCTGTTATGTTGCGATTACTAAGGACCGGTCAATCAAACTATTGACCATCAAGTGTTGACTTTTGCAGAGATTTTTAAAAAGTCACTATTTCATTAAAATCAAAACCAGAAGTGGTTATGTCAAAAAGAACATCCTAAATCCTTTGAAAGAGGGACTGTTATGTAAAACATTAATGTAGGACTGGAGCTTAAGTGTGGAACGTGACCATCTGTCAACCTAAAGTCTTAATGGATGTTGATCTTTTGCTATGGAAAACTAAGGCTTTTGGGATTGTAAAGTCACGAGCAGAAGAGTGGAAGCATGGAATTACAGAGCCACCAGATTAACGCTTTGTCCATTTCCATTTAACGCAGCCGGACAAAGAAATCTCCCTGATTGCGTGACTAATGTTTCATTAAACCCTCTGTCAAACATGTCGGACATCCTGCAGGCTTGAGTTGAATGGGCCTGTCCATAGATTTTAGTAATTCAGCAGAAAACCAGAATTGGGTGCATTTTCAATTCAAATTATTTGCAAAGATATGAGATTCTCAATATTTCTGTCCAGAGTGTCCCTACCATAAGCCCCTGGGTTTTGAGGCAGGGTCTGTGACTTCAGATCAGATGAGCTGCTCTAATGAAGACCAGTACACAGGCTGGTTCTCCTCCTGGATTGCAAGCAAGGCAAGGCTCAACAGCCAAGGATTTGGGTGAGTTCTCTGAAATACTGCTTAGTGTGGTGGCTGTAGGAAAGGAAGCAGGTAGTCTTTCAGGTGCCTTTTTGATAGGAACATTGCTTGCTTTTTGTTTTTACTCTATTATGCTAATGTATTAATTGGATCAGCCAAACTTCTTTTACAAAAGTTAACAAAATAAATAAATATAAAAAACTACCAATTAAAATAAAACACCATTTCTTTATACTTTAAAATGTCATGTTTAATTCAATGTTACATGCTGTTTCTGTAAATATCTGTAAAAACTATTTCTGAGTGAAAATTTAATATTTCTACACTATTCCTTTCAATTTACTAAGTGCAAACTAAAACTGGAGAATGGCCATGAATTATGCATTGTTTTTCCTATCCATTTATTTCAATTCATTAATTCTCTCTTTTTTTGTGTCTCTCTATTTTGTTTTACTGTTTTAAAAATTGCTATATGAATAAATGTTTACTTACACTACTGTTCAAAAGTTTGGAGCCAGAAAGTTTTTTTTTTAAAGAAATTAATACTTTTATTTAGCAAGGATGCATTAAAATGATTTAAAACTGACTAAAGGCATTTATATATATATATATATATATATATATATATATATATATATATATATATATATATATATATATATATATATATAATATTCTGCTTATTGAAACATAATGTCGACCAGCATTTTTAAGAGATTCCGGTCTTTAAGAGACTTTGACCATATGTCCCAGGTGTGCCTGGCTGTCTAAGTTCCAGGATACCAACCAGTGGCTTCAGATTGACCTGAAGGAGGTCAAAGTGGTTTCTGGGATCCTGACCCAGGGACGCTGTGACTCTGATGAGTGGGTAACCAAGTACACTGTGCAGTACCGCACCACTGAGAAACTTAACTGGATATACTACAAGGACCAAACTGGAAACAACAGGGTAAGAAGACAAACAGCCCGTCCTAGAATAAAAATCACACAGCTTATATTTTTTTAAGGATTAGACATTTTCACTGTATTTATAATATTGCAACCTGTACTCTTGGCACTGAAGTATCTAATTCAGTCAAGTCCTTGGTTTTATTACTTGTTTTTTTCCTCAGGTGTTCTATGGGAACTCTGACCGTTCTTCCACAGTCCAGAACCTGCTGCGTCCACCTATCGTAGCGCGTTACATCCGTATCCTCCCTCTCGGCTGGCACACTCGCATCGCCATCCGCATGGAGCTGCTACTTTGCATGAATAAATGCAACTGATCTGGAACACGCCAGCAAAGCCATACCCAACTATTTCCTGTACCGCCCCCTTCCTTGTATCACAACATGCCAAAGTGAACATAACTGCCCATTCACCGCACTTGTTTTTTTTGTTAAAATCTTATTTCCTGGTATTTTCAAGGCGGAAATTATCACTAGAATGTGTTATAGTTACCTTTGTGTTGAAGATGTTTACCTTTTCTCTTCACAAATAAAGAGTTCTTCATGTCCTTTTGTATTCAAATTATGAACAAAATAGTTTTTATTTGGCAAATCAGATATGGGGTGGTATGTTGTATCTGGTGCTAGCTGTGGTCAGATTAGGCCACTTTGGGGGCTGAACCAGAGGCTATCTTATCTTGAGACAGGTGGGAAGGTCTCAATGTTGTTATTGTGTGTTCTGATGTGGTTTGTGATGGTGTTTTATTCCCACTGTTATGACCAATTACTTTTTGTATTCATTATAAGCATATTAATTGTATTTGTGGCTCACCTGAGAAGCAATGCCCTTGAATAAAGAACGTCTCTCCCTGTACCTTGTGTATGTTTTCCTCAATTTGGATCCAGATCCACTCTTTTAACAAACGTCCAAAAGTTCATTTGGATACTAGAATAAAATAAATGAATATAAAAATACACATAAACTTACATGAATGAGAATGTGGTAGAGGCACCCAATTTATCAGTAATTGTACATGCACAGGATAACACAATATTATTAGGGGAAATAAGTATTTGCTGATATGAAACATTTGCATCATTTATGAAATGTTTTATCAATATTTTTAAATCATTGATTATATAATATAAACATGAATTTAATTGCATTTAAAAAATATTTAAAATGTAATTTAATTCATGGTATTATTTAAAAAATAATAACAAATACAACATACCCTTCTTTGGGGTCTTTAGCCCCTTTCAAAAAAATCTTACTCCAATGGTCTAATTAACATTTTTCATACATACATATAAAAACATCAATTGATGTAAACATGTATTTTCTCCCTAAGATCTAAACAAATTACTGTTCCCATATTTATGTTCTATAAATATATATGATATAAATCTACGTTACAGCTCACTATAATAGAGTGAAAAATAATGCTCAATTTACATCATCTGTTAAAATAATTCTCAAAAATGCAGACTTTTAGAAAATGTGCTGAAATGAGATTAAGATAAAGTTCATTTCTGTAATGGTGAAGGGAGCTTTCGTTGTTATTGAGTAGACCGAATGCGCATGCGCTTCAAGACAAATTGAGACGGCATGCACCTGCTTGTTAGTCATTAAGGGACTAATTACATATACCTTAAATTGTGGTTTCGCTTCAGCGACTGTTGTTTACATACTCCTCTGTACATCATGAAAGCTCCTGGCCTTAAAAGAAAGCTGTGCACGGCATCTAGAAGCTCCATATCAAGAACCAGAGGACACGCTGCGTTCATGTACACGGTCAGGCAACAGGTGTGTTTTATAGGTCCTCAAACTAAACTGAACATTAGTTGAAAATGACTGCATTTAAAACGACTGAATTCCACAGATCAATCAGGCAGCAGTGAGACGCGTTCATGAGTCCAGGGGCGTAAGCAGATATTTGCTACAGAGAGTTGGGTCAGAGGCCGCGCGCCTCTCCTGTTTCAGCCGCCACAGAAGCGTCACGCGGAGGGAGATTCTGGAGGCCTGGAATCAACTGAGACGCCGCAGAAATCCATCCGCGCTGGCTGGCGCCTGAACCTTGAGACTTTTTAGTTTAAGTTTTTAATTTATATAACCATTTTATTTGACTTTTGTAAATTATTTATTTGTTGAAATAAAGTATTTTTTTGTTAAACTAGTCCATGTTTGCTTATTCTATACTAGCACAGAATGACAGCATTTATTAACCCTTTAATTTCGCTGAAAAAATCGCTGAAGTTACTTAGCTAGAGGCTGCGAACTCCCTCCTTTAAAGATTGAATTTGAACATGTGTTGTTAAAGAGCATTTAATTGGTTGGGTCCACGGAAGGAGACCAATAGGATCATCTACACAGCTGCAGTTTATTTCGTCACATGAATCAGTCTCGTTCAGGAAGCAGACGAAACATTATGGACTGATGAACATACACAAATGAGACAAGGACATTTTTTTTTAATATATAGACTTTTTTTCTCTCTATGGCTCGATAGAACTCTGCTATTGGCAATGCAATGGCTGAATCCGAAATCGCCCCATATACCCTCAAATAGGGCACTATCCGTTTGTTGTGGTGTCCAAAACCAGTGGACATGTTTGACTGCACTCATTCAATCCCACATTGCACCGCAATAACGAGTGTACATCCGATGTACATACAACGGCTGTCCGACTTCATTCACTCCTTCAAGTGGATTAAAGTAGGGAATATTTAATGAGTGTTAAGGGGGCAATTTCGGAATCAGCCAATGATTCATTCACTACGGGTTAGTGAACGAATCTTTTTACTGAGCGGAATCAAATGATTCGAGTCATCGGAATGAACCAAACCCCCCTCACTAGACTCGTGCGAGTCAATGAGAGGTGTGACAAACCGTCTCGGCGTTTCATACAAGCTAGACTCTTCTGACACCTGTGGTGTTTATCGCACCCTTTCCACATCTAGAAATTCATGTTTGGTTTTTCATCATATACGTCTTTTCCTACCCTAATTTGTCAACGTATATGCCTGTCGTACTGAATGATGGACAACGGAAAGGTAACGTATGCACATCATGTCTTATGCGTTGTGTTTTTATATTCATATGCACCTAGTTTTACGATTGTTTGTTCTGCCGTTTTTGTTGCAAAGGAATAAATACTGCGCCATTTTTTTTAAATATATTTTATTTAAGAGTAACTTTACATATCTTTTGAGCGAAGTTAAGCAAACATGTGTTAGTCAACTATAATTACATTTATTATTATTAATAATATTCTAACGCTGTGAAGATGTCAATCAACAGTCTACATCTTTCTCCCTGTGCCCACTCAGAGACTGATCACTGTTAAAAGGGCTTTTTGAAAGGCTCTTTGGGGCACAGATTAAAGTCCAGCATGGTGTGCAGTAAGTATCTTTTTGTTGCTTTATTCTACAGAGACACATTATTGTAATGATGGATTTTTTTCTAATGCCATCATTTCCTTATGAACATCAAAACAGCACTGAAATATAAGCTCTGTTTATAATAGGGGTAACAATAGCCATGATGATGCTGCATCTCAATATTCAGATTAATTCCGTTTTTTTTTTTTTTTTTACTGTGAAACTATTACATTTTTTACTCCAAACCTGAATATGTGTCTTACAGATAAAGGTACAGATAAAGTTTAAGTTCTTTCAGTAACAATTATTCTGTATTATCATTTCTTTGCACAGGCATTTCTGGATACTAAATGAAGAATAGAACCTCAAGAATTTCAGAGATTCATGACCAGAAGCAAACAGTACCATCATGGGATGCGGCACATCCATTGCCATTGAGAACCAAACACGTCCCTCGGAAACGGGTAAATATTCCTTCTTTGTCCCTATTGCTTTAATGTGATTTGCAATATAGCTTAATCTCTTTTTCCTCCCCCCTTTGAAACAACCCTGGTTTCAACAAGTGTGCATTATTTATTTGCTGAAAAATATTGCAGTGCTTGCATTGCATTCAGTCCCCAGTTCTATCCTTATTTTCCTTTTTTTTCTCCTACCCCCAAGGTTTTACTCAAATTGTTCAATTTAATTTAATCACCTCTCACACAGATGGCTCCATCAAGCAGCCCAGCCCAGCTCTGAGTAAGGCACTTTCTTCAGCATCTGTCATCACTGTCTGTGTCCCATTTGTGGCTATAGAGAAGTACTAGTTGGCATGAAAGCACAATATCAGCGATTTGTAGAAATGTTTACATGCTTCTGAAAGTACAAACCAGATTTTTTTTAGGTAAAGCAGCTGCCAGCATGACTTTTGTCAGGTTTAAATCCAGTTTGCATAAACCCACGAATGTTAGATTTCTGATCATTTAGAATAAATTAAACAAATGAGCAATTCTCCCATCCTTCTGAAACACAGCTCATCATTTCTCTATGGGTGTGTACTCTCGGGCAATGCCGGGTCTCTGACGTCTGTGTTGTGTTCTTTCTCCTTAACTGCTCTTTGCACTTCTTTAATTAGCACCTGTGCTATCGACCCCCTGAGACAAGGTTTATTTTTATCACAGTCTTTGCACTCAAGTGTTCTGGAAAAGATCCAAGTGTCCCTGCCTGTACCAAAAGCTGTATGTACATTAAAGCATGATGTTAGCATGGTAACATGAATCTGATAAGACAAATGAGAATCAGCTGTAGCAACAGTACATCTTTGCAGGGTTGCCATAGTCGACTGGTTTTAATAATTAATGCTTAATGTCTCTGTATATGTGCCATCAAGAAATCTCATATTCTCAAAAATAATTTACTCAAGTGTTGTTAAACAAGTTTAATTTAACCATGAGGAGCACCTTTCTTTATACCAAAGCACTGACACCTAAAAAGAGCTGTGAGTAACATTTCAATGACGTTAAACTTTTTAAATCTGAAAGCTCTGCAGCTATCCATAGCAAAGTGTTCGATGGTTGCACATTTACTAATCTCAGAGCATTTAGTAGATCATCCCGGGTCTTGTTTTTCATGCCTACTGCATGTTTTGACCTATTATTCCTTTTGCATATTAAAAAAGGGAAGTATGCATATATGGATGCAGGTACAAATGAGTGTCAACAATCTTTTACAAAAAGGCACTTGTGGTGCATTGAAAACCCCCATTGCCGGCATTTCTCTTCCCAGTTAGTCTTAAAACTGTGGTTACACAACTATAGCGTCAAGGTTTGTTTACATCAGCCACTTGCATTCTTTGTGTGTTCTTAACATATTTAGCCATAAAAGCTGCCATACTGATCCAGCGTTGGTACAGACGCTATGTTGCTCGCCTGGAGATGAGAAGACGCTATACGTGGAACATCTTTCAGTCCATTGAGTATGCAGGGGAACAGGACCAACTACAGGTATAAAAACCACTTGGTTCTTATGGCCGGTCCACACAATCTTACCTTACTCTTAATAGACTTGCACTGATGTTGTTTAAATTATGTTGTTGTTTATTCTATATTGATACGTCAAAATATATGGATGGTTAATTTTGACACAAGTTTGCATCTTTTTAATTTTTACAGCTCTCCAGTTTCTTCAGTTTCATGTTGGATAACTTCACACAGATGAATGGGAATGGACCAGGTAATCAATTAAGTGTTGTATGTAGATACAAATTCTTAAAGGCGTCTTTCTTTAAAGGTAAAGTGTTTCATTTTTACATCACCAAATGTGATTGCAAATATAATGCAACTGCAAACAATTCAAATGCTCCCATTTGTTATTGGTTGGACAATAACTCTTAACTCCCCTGAACTCACTATATTAGTTGAGCCATAGTGGTTTGTCAGCCTATATTGGTTTAATACTGCTAAAAATAATTTTATTTAGTGATTTTTATTTCACTTGCATCTGATTTTGGCTGTCCCTTAACACAGCTTTGGAAAACCCCTAGCACTTGTGATTTTGCATCAAAGGTCTCCCTCTTGAGTACTGCACACCTATCCTTTTAGTGATTCCAAAAACACACTATATGGAGACACAGTTGCTTAGCAACCTTGGGAGATCCCATTTTGAGTTGTGGTAATGCAGAGAGAGCCAGAAATGCAGCAACCAGCCTCCACAGGCAGCTGTCCAAAGTGCAGAATTACAGAAGACAATTAGTCCCGTCTTTAGTCAAGCAGAGCAGTGGAAACCTAAATGAGATCACAGAAAATACAGTAGGAAAAGCTTGAGAGAGACTGCATAGAATGTTCTTACAAACCGTAATAGTACTGAAACCTTCATGGGCACAAATATTCAATAGTTTTACCCAGCTCAATGTTCTTTTCACTATTTTGTATTATTCTCATGGGGGCTCTTTGCTTCAGTCTGTGATGACACTAAACTATCTTTCCTTGGGGAAACAGCATTTAATCAGTTCCCATTGAGTGGGCAGAGTGATCACATGACTAATCTTGTCAGGTAATCATTGTCTAGGGCTTGAATTGGATGGTTTTCAGGTTCAGCTTTTTGCTTCTGTGGCTCAAGAATCTTTGCCTGTTGGCAATTATAGGAAGTATGTTAAAGTGTATCTTCAGGCAAGAATTTTAAAAAATCTTTTCAAAGAAGTCTCTTATGCTCGCCAAGGCTGCATTTATGTGATCAAAACTACAGTAAAAACAGTAATATTAAAGCTTTACAATTTAAAAGAACTGTTTTCTACTTTCATACATTTTCAAACATAATGTATTCCAATGATGGCAAAGCTGAATTTTCAGCATCATTACTTTAGTCTTCAGTGTCACATGATCCTTCAGAAATCATTCTATGGTGATGATGATTTGGTGCTCGATTATCTTTTTTATCTTATTATCATTGTTGAAAACGTTTGTGATGCTTCATATTTGGAGAATATGATTCATTTATTCTTTGATGAATAGAAAATTCAAAATAACTGCATTTTCAGTATATCAAACTAGCAGTTATTTTTATTAATTTTTTTACCAAAAAAGGTCTTACTGACCCCAAACTTTTAAATGGAAGTATATTTTCAGATTTTTGCTGCAGCAGATTTTTTTTTCTGTGCCTGAATATTGGCTTTATCCAATTTCTGGACATGTTCGCATCTCTCACTTGTGGTTCATACTTAAAAGAAATAAGTATAAGAACATACTTAAATGAAAAGTCTGCCACAGCATCACACTACAAAATGTAAATATCTTTTTCATTTTAGCAGGTAGTACACTCCTGGGCAAAAATGACAAAATGGCAAAATATTTAGTTTTTTAATGGTCTTATCACTAGTATGGAAATTTCCAAGAAATGTGTAAAAATACTGTAGATAAAGTAACTTATCACGGAATAGCCTTCCCCAACTTGCAGACAGCTTTTTACAGGAAGGAAAAGTCAGTGTTTTCCACTCAATGGCTTCAAATAGTTTGTGAGTAGTAAAAAAATGTCTCCCAGTCTGTTTGAGTTTAATGTGAGACCAAATATTCACTAAAGGGTTCAAATCTGGACTCTGACCCGGCCAAAACAGGATCAGGACGGACTTGTTCTCAAGCCATTTCTTGGTCATTACAATTTGGGCAGGAGCATTGTCTTGTTGAAATCTGATCATTCCTCATTAGATAACAACTTTTCATTTGTGGAAAGTAAGCCATTCTGCAATATTCTGCTGTACTCCAAAGCATTAATGACCTTTCACAGTGAAATTCAACAATTCCAGCAGCTAAAAAGGCTCCCGACACAATGACACCTCTTCCTCCATGCTTACCTGTGGCACAGATGCATTTATTATATTTCTCAGCAGATTTCTCTGGAGCATCACCATTCAACTTCCCATATTTTGCCAAAAACTTAATTCTGTCTTTGAAGGTTTTCTGAGACAGCAATGGCTTTTTAAGTAGTGTATTTGCTTAAATTTAGCAAATTTCCTAACTAATAATTTGTGGTTAAGACAATATAAAATCTGTTTAGCCATTTTGGGCATGGCCCTTTTTCTCTTTTTTTTTTTGTAGAGCTCTTTCTGTGAAGAACCAAATGGATCTTAACATTGCTTATTTATCAGTAGCATTCTAAGGAAGCAGGGAATGATTTCCAATAGATGTTGGCTAAATCAAGGATAGAAAAATAATGCTGTGTTTGCTCTCTTTTCAATACAAACATCTGTTCCTGAAATTCAAGTCTCTGCATAAATTTATGGGAAACACTGCAAATTTACATTTTCAAGAATGGCACAATGGGTCAGCACTGCTCAAATCCCTGTGCAGGGCCAGACGCTATGCAAATTGAAGTATGGTACATTGTGTCATGGTAGTGTGTGCTGGGTATTTTGATGGGCAATCAAAATAGGCCTTTTATAAAAGACTTCAGGTTGAGAATTAATCATTTGTTTAATAAGTGAAAACTGAAACAGATATTGCCTGTCCGCCTGCATTGATGTTCCCGTGTGCTCATTTTGCCACATGCACAGCCATGCTTAACAATAACACAAACCTTTTGATGTTTCGTGATTCACATTTCCATTAATTTATCAGGCTGATGTTTTTACAGATTATAATAATGGATAGTTCTCACATGACACATTAATTGAGGGAAAAAAAGGTTACAATTTGTATGACTTTATATGGCAAAGTGTTCTTTTTAGTTTTTCATTATTTTGAATGGCGTTTTGCCTTTTCTACTTCATTTTAAATGGTTGGTTGGACTAATTCTATGAGTGAAGCATTTTCCAACATCCAAGAACCACAAAATTGTTTTGTGATCGCTTTGCTGTTACACCTATTCATACAAAATAGGTTGTGTGATATTTGTTTGATGTGATTCTTCTTTTATACTTCCCATATCATGATAGCAGCCATGTTCTGTTTCCTCCAGACTTGATCTCTCACCTCCTGGACTCTGTGGTTGACCCTTTAACTGAGGAGGTCAGGCAGTTGAAGTACGAGCAGATTGTCGTGGCGGAGTCATACAGTGGCCCTCGTCTCTCCTTCCCACTGAGCGTGAGTGATACCAATGCCCTGCTCAGTGCCTTCAAAATGGAGCAGGTACAACACTATAAAACTTTCACTAATCGTCTGAACAAAAATGAGCCTTCTGGCAAAAACCAAATTCATCTTGTGCATTATTTAGCTCTGTCTAGAAAACATTAAGTGGTTTACTAATTGTGCTATATTATACCTTATTTTCTCCGAAAGCTTTTTTTTATGTTTCAGTTAACACTGAATGATCATTGTAGTATGTGCAAGGCAGATACTGTGTATCTGTATATTGTGTTGGAACTGCAAGCAAAGTTAATAATGCATTGACATGTAAGTGTATGACTGCATCTCTTTCTCAGACTCTTCATGGAAAATATGTGCTGCAGTTACTATATGAAACGAAGAAGCTCTTGAAACAGATGCCGAACGTCATATACCTGTCGACGTCCTATGCCAAAGAGATAACTATCTGTGGTAAGATTTTGTTTAGTAAAATACTAGAATAGTCATTTAAATGCAGTTTATATTTCTGTAGAATCCATCTTTTATAACTCCATCAGTGCATTTGAGATATGTGCAATATTTCCGATATATACAGATCCTTCTCAAAAAATTTGCATATTGTGATAAACGTTCATTATTTTCCATAATGTAATGATAAAATTAAACTTTCATATATTTGAGATTCATTGCATCCCAACTGAAATATTTCAGGTCTTTTATTGTTTTAATACTGATGATTTTGGCATACAGCTCATGAAAACCCAAAATTCCTATCTCAAAAAAATTCTCAGCATATTTCTTCCGACCAATAAAAGAAAAGTGTTTTTAATACAAAAAAAGTCAACCTTCAAATAATTATGTTCAGTTATGCACTCAATACTTGGTCGGGAATCCTTTTGCAGAAATGACTGCTTCAATGCGGCGTGGCATGGAGGCAATCAGCCTGTGGCACTGCTGAGGTGTTATGGAGGCCCAGGATGCTTCGATAAGCGCCTTAAGCTCATCCAGAGTGTTGGGTCTTGCGTCTCTCAACTTTCTCTTCACAATATCCCACAGATTCTTTATGGGGTTCAAGTCAGGAGAGTTGGCAGGCCAATTGAGCACAGTAATACCATGGTCAGTAAACCATTTACCAGTGGTTTTGGCACTGTGAGCAGGTGCCAGGTCGTGCTGAAAAACAAAATCTTCATCTCCATAAAGCTTTTCAGCAGATGGAAGCATGAAGTGCTCCAAAATCTCCTGATAGCTAGCTGCATTGACCCTGCCCTTGATAAAACACAGAGGACCAACACCAGCAGCTGACCCCAGACCATCACTGACTGTGGGTACTTGACATTGGACTTCAGGCATTTTGGCATTTCCTTCTCCCCAGTCTTCCTCCAGACTCTGGTACCTTGATTTCCGAATGACATGCAAAATTTGAGCGACAGTCCAGTGCTGCTTCTCTGTAGCCCAGGTCAGGCACTTCTGCTGCTGTTTCTGGTTCAAAAGTGGCTTGACCTGGGGAATGCGGCACCTGTAGCCCATTTCCTGCACACGCCTGTGCACGGTGGCTCTGGATGTTTCTACTCCAGACTCAGTCCACTGCTTCCGCAGGTCCCCCAAGGTCTGGAATCGGTCCTTCTCCACAATCTTCCTCAGGGTCCGTCACCTCTTCGTTGTGCAGCGTTTTTTGCCACACTTTTCCTTTCCACAGACTTCCCACTGAGGTGCCTTGATACAGCACTCTGGGAACAGCCTATTCGTTCAGAAATTTCTTTCTGTGTCTTACCCTCTCGCTTGAGGGTGTCAATGATGGCCTTCTGGACAGCAGTCAGGTCGGCAGTCTTACCCATGATTGCGGTTTTGAGGAATGAACCAGGCTGGGAGTTTTTAAAAGCCTCAGGAATCTTTTGCAGGTGTTTAGAGTTAATTAGTTGATTCAGATGATTAGGTTAATAGCTCGTTTAGAGAACCTTTTCATGCTATGTTAATTTTTTGAGAATTTTGGGTTTTCATGAGCTGTATGCCAAAATCATCAGTTTTAAAACAATAAAAGACCTGAAATATTTCAGTTGGTGTGCAATGAATCTAAAATATATAAAAGTTTAATTTTATCATTACATTATGGAAAATAATGAACTTTTATCACAATATGCTAATTTTTTTAGAAGGACCTGTATCTTGCTTGGGGAAAAAGTGATGGCAGCATGAATGAATGAGTGCTTATTTATTTTGCACTTCATAAAGCACTTCACTGTATCTCAATGGGCTCATCACAGCCAACCTGCACCATTTCATACTCAACAGCGCTCCAGATTGAATTAGTACAGAAAAGCATGCATGAATAACTGAATTCCCATCTTGGAATACTCTAAAAGAGATGACGTTATACCACTTAAATTGTTTCTATTTAGCATATTTTGATCTCTAATACCAATATTATTCCCTGGAATGATAAACAGCTTTTATATGCCGACTTTTCTTTCACACAGGCGATCTGCATGGTAGCCTGGATGACTTACTGCTTATATTTTACAAGGTAAATGCAGATTGATTGTTTCGACGTAGAATATCATTTCTAGTGATTGCATTTCAGCATATTGTTGCAGGGGTAATGTACCTAAGCAAAGCCAAAGAATGAGTTCATTAAAGCCACTTGGGCATCACTGGTGACTTACATTCAAGATGTATTGCCTTATTACTCAGAACGGTCTGCCCTCTGCGGAGAACCCCTACATATTCAATGGAGACTTTGTGGATCGAGGAAAGAAATCAACCGAAATCATCATCGTTCTGTTTGCCTTCCTACTGCTCTACCCTGACCACATGCATCTGAACAGAGGCAATCACGAGGACCACATCATGAACCTCAGGTAACATTCAAACAATTACTGAAGGAATGACTTTTAATAAACCAATGAAAAGTAAATATTCTCAAAATGGTATACCACGTGTAGGACGTCCTCAGAAAGCGTTTTTTTGTCTTTTACTAAATTAAAAAAAAATCATATTTGTTAGAGAAAAATTCTTTACCTTTTTGCAGATACGGATTCACAAGAGAAGTCATGCAGAAGTACAAGGTAGATTTTTATGTGTGCTTAGGTTTGTTTGAATATGTAATTTTTTCATTATAGGTGAGTTTTATTTTAATACTTAAGGCAGCTGAAAAAACTCCCTAGATTATTTGCAATGTATATGACATTATATTGAGATATTGCTTTTTTATGTTTAATTTATTTTGTTAATTGCTTCTATATATATTTTGATATTTGTAATTATTTCAAAAGTTGTATGTGTTAACATTAGTTAATGCACTGAACTAACATGAACAAACAATGAACAGCTGGATTTTTATTAACTAACATTAACAAAGATTAATAAATACTGTAACAAATGTATTGCTCATGGTTAGTTCATGTTAGTTAATACATTAACTAATGTTAGCAAATGAGACTCAGACTTTATTTTTAAAGTGTTACCGTTATTTTTAAGTGTGAGGTTCACTTCTGAATATTAGACATTACTGCCACCTACTGGACATTTAAATGAATGTTTATTCATTTTCCTTTCTCTTTCAATAGACTCATGGCAGGGAAATCCTTCAACTGCTTCAGGATGTGTTCAGCCTGCTTCCTCTTGCAACTGTCATCGACAACAAAGTCCTTATTGTTCATGGTGGCATATCGGACAAAACTGATCTGAACTTTCTGAGCACTGTTGAAAGGCATAAAGTAGGTCTTTTATTTATCTTTGATGGATTTATAGTATTTCTCCATAATAAAATAATTTCCGTTTAAAGCTATAGACTTTTGTATTTATTTATTTATTTGGTAAGCATCCATGAAATAAGCAGAATAATGTTAAAAGGATGATCCCTTACATGTACGTCTACTTTGCAGGTAAAGTCTGCTCTCAGGTTGCCCAAACGCAGCGTTGATGATCTCAGTGTTCGCGCCTGCAGTCGCAGCAGCAGCAGACACAGCAGCAGATCCAGGTTGGACAGCCCTCACACCTCAGGCCGCACCAGTCGTGCCTCCCGCAGGAGGAAGAAGCCCTTTAACAAGCAGGGCAGCTGCTCCTCTTCTTCATCCTCATCTTCTTCCTCCTCATCATCCATGTGCTCTCCCCGCGTCTCATCGCGGAACACTCCACGTCGACCTCCTCCTTCCCCCAGTCTGCCGAGCCCCACAGATGTGCTCCAGGTCCCTTTCTTGGACTCCTTTGTTTCCTTAGAGCCCCCCGAGCCACCCCGAGAAGAACTGGAATGGCAGCAAGTGAGTTGAAACAGTTTGTTGGTGAGACTGTGTGACTAATAGCTTGTATCTTGGATGTGAAACCCTTCAGCCTTGGAACTCCGTTTGGTTTAAAGCTCCAGTACATAATATGACTGAAGAAAGAGCCATTTAAAAGAGTTCTGAGATATAAGAATTATTGTAAAGTAAAACCTTATTGTAAAGCGTTACCAGTTAACTTCTATCATACAGGGTTTCCACTGGCCTGGAAAACCTGGAAATATCAGGGAATTTCAAAAGTGTGTTTTTGAGGTCTGGAAAAGTCATGGAACGTTATGAAATGTCTGTAGTATTTCTAGTCTATATAGAATTTTCTAGTTATGCTCAGTTCTAAATTGTTTATTCGGTCCAGTTCCTATTATTTTTATTTCTATACTATAATACCATTTTTTAACAGTGAACACATTGTCATAATTTGTCTAACAGGTTGTTGATATCCTTTGGAGTGACCCTAAAAATCAAATTGGCTGCAGTCCGAACTCTTTCCGTGGTGGAGGCTGTTACTTTGGGCCGGACGTGACCCAGACGCTGCTGCAGAAACACGGCCTCTGTCTGCTTATCCGGTCACATGAGTGCAAACAGGAGGGCTATGAGCTCTGCCACAATGGCCAGGTGAACATGGGACAAATTATTCATTTTTTCATTATGCCAACATCACTTCTTATATTTTTGTAGTGTATTTCTCTTTTGAATGCATATATTTACATGCATCCAATTCTCCCATAAAAGAGATCTGTTACAGTCCTGAAAAATGGCACTTATATATCTATTTGTGAATATACTTTAACAGTACATTTGAAAATGGATGAAAGACCACAACCCTTCAGTTTTGAACTTATGGGGTCTTTAAACTCATTTTTTTCAGCAATTGTCTTCCTTTTATCCAAGGTTATCACTATTTTCTCTGCATCTAACTACTATGAAGAGGGCAGTAACCGTGGAGCGTATGTCAAACTGGGGCCTGAACTCATCCCACGCTTCTTCCAGTATCAAGTCAGTCGAAGCACCAGAAAACTCACCCTCCATCAGAAGTACTCTCACTCACTCACTACCTTCAGTAACAAATAGGTGTTGAGTATATGAATTTGTGTGTCAGCATATGAGGAATTGTCCTCATATTTCCAAACATATTTGTTTTTAGGGTTCGTGTAGCAGAAGGTTCAGCACTCAGGGCTCTGAAAGAGAAGCTGTATGCTCACCGCTCTGAGCTGATGGCTGCCTTTCAACAGTATGACATAGACAACACAGGTTGTATTATATTATATTATTGTGTAAATGTTTGGGGTAGGTAAGATATTTTAATGTTTTTGAATGATGTATCTTAATCCAAGGCTGCTTTGATCAAAATATTGCAAAAATATTGTAACAATTTACAATAACTGTTTTCCATTTTAATTTATTCCTGATGCAAAGCCGAATATTCAGCAGCCATTACTCCTGTCTTCCGTGACACGATCCTTCAAAAATCATTCTAATATGCTCAAGAAAAACTTCTTATCGATATTGGAAACTGTGATAATTTTTTTTCAAGATTCTTTGATGAATATAAAGTTCAAAAGAACAGCATTTATTTTAAATAGAAATCTTTTATAACATTATCTTTACTGTCAGTTTTGATAAATTTAATGCATCTTAGCTGACTAAAATAATTAATTTCTTACAAAAAAATTATCATACTGACCCCAAGTATTATATTATATTATATTATATTATTGAAATGTTAAACTAAAATAAAATGTTGTTTTCTGTCTTTCACAGGCTGCATCTCCACTTGCGAGTGGGCTCAGGTGGTGGAGTCTGTTCTGCGATTGGATCTGCCGTGGAGAACCCTGCGCCCACGCCTGGCCCGTCTTGGTGCGGATGGCAACGTGGAGTACGAAACCTGTTTCGAGGACATCAGCCTTGGAGAGCCCATCCCTCCGGTCACCATCTTAATCATCTATACTTATATTTTGGCTGTATGAGTGGGCGATATGATCATAATCTTATATCACAGTAAATCTATATCATGTTTCTGTGACTTTATGTATCACTTTATATGTTAATGTTTATTTGCCACAAAAAATGGATAGTTGCAACTCTAAACTCTGATTGGTTGAGTCACATTTAAAGCCATTGTAAAACAGGCAAAATTGCCAAATTTTAACCACCTATGTCTGTCGTACCGCCCACTGTGCCCAGCTGTGACATCCATTTTTTACTTTATTTTGAGAATATAGTATTTCATAATTCAGCTTAATTTTAATAAAAACTTGATTTTTTTGTTTTAAGGTAACACAAAACCTGGCTGAAACTCTTTATAGGTATAGAACTGACTTAGAGATAATATTCAACATCATTGATAAGGATCACTCAGGTTAGTGTGACTGTTTTCCTTTTGGTCAATGAGATTGTAATGCTGGTTATTGTGTATTGATCATAACGCACATCTCCACGCTCACATGCAGGTCAGATTTCCATTGAGGAGTTTCGTCAGACCTGGAAGCTCTTCAGTTCACATTTGGGGGTCACTGTGAATGACAAGGCGATAGACGACATGGCTCGAAGCATAGACTTTAACAAAGATGGCAGCATTGATTTTAACGAGTTCCTGGAGGCTTTCAGGGTGGTTCATAAACTAGATGTCAAAGAGAAGCAGCAGGGTTAATTCTGCATGATCCAATCACGGACAAGACAGAATTCCCAATCATTTTTGGCACTTCATTATTCTTATTTTTTACATCTTATGGACAATAAGCAGTTACCCATAGTACATCATTTTATGCCGTTTTTCAGGATTTGCATTTTTCATAAAGGTAAGAAGTTTCAATCTTACTTTTGTGATATAACTAACAGAAGAATGTAAAATAAAATGTTAAAATATAATGAAAAAGCAGAGTTTAAATGCTGTCACTATTGTGTAACACTGCAATTCACAAGTGCAGAATAATTGTTTGGCAGTGTATAACCCTATAATTGAGACTTCACTCTGAGTCATGAGTCATTTCTGTTGTAGATATTTCTCTGATATTAACTACTCTGTTTGCATCTTGTACGTGTGTGGTTTACAACGTAACATCTATTATTATCAAACAAAAATTGTCAATTTATACCCTCACCACACATTATTTCAAAATGTTATGGGGTTAAAATAAGAGGGGAGTTTTTTTAATTCAATTTAGCTGTTTTCTGGTGTTAGACATTCCCTACTTTGTTTTTGCATTTACATTCTGTTTGCTAAATTGCTAGTAATGCTGCATACTTCATTTAAATTGGTTATGTAAGAATGAACCCCTCTGTATCCTGCTTTATAGATTTGACTAACTATATAAAAAAAAAAATTATTCACTTGAACAATGTTTTATCGTGCAACCAACGTCCTACAGTGAATTAGTGAAATTCCAAAGGATGGTCAGTTTTCTCTTAACATGTACATATTAATACCATAAATGTAATCACATTTAATATCTGTACACATTTAGTGTTTAGTACACCATTTAGTTTTTCCAGTTTCATTATAAAGACCCCATTACTTTGTCTACCCCCTTAACTATAATTAACAAAAACTAAAAATATAAAAATGTTGCATTGGCATCCAAAAATAAAGTTGAAATACAAAAATTGCTTAAAGCTAAATAAAAAAAACAACAAAATTACTAAAACTTTAAAAAAATAACTAATTCAAAATATAAATAAATACTATAATAATATATTATTAATACTGATAAGAACACTGATATTCAAAGGTAAAAGTAAAATTTGATGCTTTATTTGAGCTGACTTGCTGTGTCTCCCCTTAACAAGGAAAAAAAATGTACTGTCTGTTTCTATTCTGTTAGTTTGTTTTCAACCTGTTTTGAAAAGTGTCCAGAAGGTTTTAAAGTCCTGTTATTCTGTTTCATGTCTCCTCCCCTTTCTTCTCCCTTCCCCTCATCTTTTTACTGCATGTGCTCAAGACTCCACTCTCTAGAGTTCCTGAGTGATCTTCATCTACAGTCTGACACTCGCAGAATTTCAACAGCCTCTTTGCTCAATCATGCTAGGTTGGAGAAGTGCACTTCTGTGTGTATTTTTGTCCCAGCTTTGGACACTAACTCCAGGTACACTATCATGGTTATGTGTTGTACATGACATTGTATATTGACTGAGATAGAGGTCATAGGATAATTCATCTTTTCACATTTGTTAAATGATTATATCTGCATGTGTATTAGTATATCTGATGCTTTTCACTTAGGCGTTGCTGATAAAGGCTGCCGTGGTTTCGGGCACTTGGAAAATGGTCGTACGTTTTTCCGGTATGGAGGATTGTATGTTACCTTTACCTGTAATCCAGGATTCCGGATCCATGGTCACCGTACTAGCAGCTGTGTGTCTGGACAGTGGGCCAGAGAGCCACCGCTGTGTGTGGGTTAGTGAATTCATGTATTTTGTACTGTAGATAAACTCTTTACATTTATCAATGAAGCAGATGAGGTTTGTCAAGAGCTGAAGCTAGGTAAAAATTAAACTACAATAGTTGATTTTTGAAGTTGCATTTTCTTGTGTCTAATATAATACTGATACTTACAGCCATACCATTATTTGTTCTGTACCCCAGCCTCAGGATGCCCTAGCCCTGGTGATCTCCTGCATGGCAGTACTATGGTGTCTGAAGACGGATCTCTGGCCTTCTTTAGCTGTGATGCTGGATTTAGTTTGTTTGGAAATGCGCTCCTTTACTGCAAAGGAAAAAGCTGGAACGGCTCTAAGCCTGTCTGCAAAGGTATGTCATCTGAATCAAGCGTATAATGCCAAAACTGTTTGATCTATTGCTATATATCTTTTTGTAATGCCTTATTGCTTTTAAATCACTGCTGCAGTGACTTGTACAACTGACCATCTGTTTGCTCTGGCTCCTTCATGTTTCTCCTCATGGTTTGTTTCTTTGTTCTTACAGTGGCTGATATCATGAGTGTTCTTCATTTGAAGCAAGAATCAATACATGGTCCTGTCTCAGCACAGGGCCGTGATGTTCCTACAGATCTAAAAGTTCGCTTGCATAGCCATTTAAACACCCTCACAATCACTGCTCCCAAGGATGCTTTTCTTAGGTCAGCATTGGTTGGGGTCCTCACATCAGACTTGACTTTACGGATAACAAGCAGAACAATTTTCAGAAACCATTAGAGAAAATGCCCTCAAAGAGTCTATTGTTTGACAAAATGCAAGATGGCAGAAGGACTGAGCCAATCTTCAACCCTGTAAACTTCAAGGATCCAATCAAGGACTCCAATCTTCAGAACACTGTGCCAATGACATCAACCAATGTCAACACAACGTCATTAGTCAGTTCCTTTCATGAATCCACCACACAAACCAGCTTCGTTAATTCAGTGATGGACACTCAACAAATCGAGGTCATGGATCAGACATTTACTGAAACACCATACGGAAGAAATGAAAAAGCTCAGCAGTCCACCCTTGGTATAGACAAACTATTTCAAAGAGCCTCAGTCTCTTCAGCTGCAGAGACTTTACAAGAATACATTAAAAACAATTCATACTGGACATCAACTACACCTGCAACAAACATCAACACACTGGGCACAAATGACCTTCTACAGTCAAGTACTTTCATCACAGAAGATCCATATTCAGCCACCACTGAGAGTTTTGCACCTCCAACAACAAACTATTCTGTTTTTATGGTGTCTAAACACGAGTCTGTTTCCTCTATGCCCTATCTAGAGTCTTCCACGCCATCTACCTGCAGAGAACTCTGTGAACAAAGACCAGCCTTCCAGGAATCATCTCCAACACTAGAACATACATCATCTGGCATGGCGGTCTTGACGACCGCTACCCGACTGTCAGGCCTGCTTCTGAAGGCTCAAACAGACATCCACCACTTTACTGACATTACTGATGATCGTCAAGTAAATGAAAGAAGCAATCAGAGTGACCCCAAACAAACATTTGGTCCTCCAGCATGGAAGGATCTTCCAAGGTTTCAAATAAGGAAACGTCGTCCAGTGTGTCCCTACCCTCCATTTCCTTCTCACGGAACATTCTACTTTCGGTCGATAAAGAATCCCGACCCGTTTCAGTATAAGCATTATATTCAATATGCCTGTTACCCTGGATACACCTTGACCAATGGTGATGTTTATAGCTATTGCCAACACAATGGACAGTGGAGTGGCCAAACACCTCTCTGCTTAGGTAAGATATGAAACATAATAGTTTTTTGCAAGATAAAATTGAGAAATAATTGTTTTAACGTTAAATGCAGAAGACAGTGAAAGTACATGTTATATAGTGCACACAACATCATTTTTCCGTTATCTATGAAAGCCCATTTCATAGATAACCACAGAAATAATTTATAATTTGATTTTTTCAAAATGATGACATACTTACTCATATTTGTAAGATAATTGACAATTCGACTATTCAATATTATCAAGAAAAAAATATCTTAATTTGGCCCTGTATCGTCATTTCGACTTTTGTCATAGTTATGACGTTTGATCTCATAATTATGAGTTAGTATCTCATCATCTTGATTTACTTTTTCTTATGAAGAGGAAATGGTCTTCCATATGTATCAGGAATATATCAAGCAATTCATCCTAAGGAGGGAATGCTTATTTATTTATAGATTTATTAAAGGGTTAGTTCACCCGACAATTACAATTCAGTCATTAATTACTCACCCTCGTGTCATTCCAAACCCGTAAGACTTTCATTATTTTTTGGAACACAAATGGAGATATTTGTAATAAAATCTTAGAGCTTTCTATCACTCCATAGACAGCTATGCAACTGACAAAAGTTCATAAAACTAATCCCTATAAAATGAGCGGTATAGTCCACATTTTCTGAAGAGACTCGATTGTGTTATACGCTGAACAGATTTCATTTAGTTTTTTATTAGTAAGTAAATCATGACAGATTTTTAATTTTGGTGTGAAATAACCCTGTAAGAAAGGGTTTATTTAACAGTATTGTATCACATGCTCATTGAGGACATGAAAAATTGCTGGGAAGATTTATTGTTCATGAGGCTGTTTTGGTGCTTTTATTGTATTGCCACATTTTATCTTTCTCTTTCCTGTCTTCCCTCACCCACACTCCAATCTTCTATGTCTGTAGATGTCTGACATCTGTGTAATATCCTGCTAATCACTCCTCTAGCAGGTGACAGGCAGAAATGTTCATCACAGATGGCCTCAGACTGAATGGCTTTAAATGTCATCAGACACATCTGGGAATATGTGTTTATACTGGTGGACATTACAGTTTTGACCCTATGTGTTCTGTTAAATACATTATCTTATTTTAAAAATGCACATGAATGTATCTTATTAAATCAAATGAAGTTTACCACTGTGCATTAGTGTGCTGTTTCCGTTAAACAAACAGTAATTCTCAAAATTATGTAATTGTAAAAAGTGTTTCCTGTCTACACAAGGAAAATTCATTAGGTTTTAGTATCTGTAAACCACTGCGGATGTGGGATTTCATTCTCAGCAGTGAGCACATGTCCTGTTCTCTCAGCTTAAACCATAGCATGCAAATTAAACTATATTATTTGAAAGGGACCACTTAGTCTGTCACTTTCTGTTTCAAAAGCATTTAAAAACATACTTTATAACTTTACATTTGTCACTGTTCAGTGGCTTGGATCATAATCTAGTGTCAACTAGTCAACTGGTTGGATCTTAATTTCCTCATTGTATGTTTATATTAATTGCAGAGTTAACTCCTTGCTCCCTAAACAATGGAGGATGCTCTCAGATCTGTCATGTCAATGAACAGAATCGCGCCCAGTGTCTCTGTAAACCAGGGTTCCTGCTTCTGGTGGACCAGCTCACCTGTCGAGGTGAGAGAGGAACCACATGCACATTTAATTTTATCTATTGCCTGTGGTATCATTACCATTGCAATAAGACTACGGAATCGCATTCTTTCGACAGCCAGACTCCACTGATTATATGTTTTCCACTTTTGGAATGGTGCGTACTCTTTTTTTTCTTTCTGTCTTGACACCAGGTTAAAAGCTTGTTTATGCATCCTTGACCTGTGCGCCTTAGATTTATGGTTTTGGTTGCAAACCAGCTGTGGTGTGTCGATTCGGTCCTGAATGCCTTCAAGACTCAACATCACCCTCTGGTGTCACCCCAGGCCATTGAATTCTTGACCTATATCAGGCTATTATCTAGAGCTAAATGACAAGCTACAGCACGTGTAAGTTTCACGCTGTGTTTTACGTTTTCCATCATTCACATAAGGATAAACAGTATACACTCTTTTTCACAGCGATGCCATAGAAGAACGATTTTGGGTACCACAAATAACATTTCAGTGAACAGTTCAGAAAATAAAAATGTTTTATACCACAAACATTTTAATAATTTGAAGAACATGTTCCACTATAATGAACCTTTTGTGCAATATAAAGGGTCCATGGATGTTGAAGGTTCTTCATGGAGATGGAGATGTAGATGTCAATAAAGAACCTTTATTTTAAAGGTGCACTGTGTAAATTTTAGCGGCATCTAGGGGTGAGGTTGCAGTTTGCAACCACTCAAACCTCCCTTTCGAAGCACATAGAGAAGCTACAGTGGCTGACACAGGACAAAGATGTCGTCATCTGAGACAGCAGAGAGTAGCTAGCGCTCTGTAGAGAAGTTTGTCCATTTAGGGCTACTGTAGAAACATGGCGGCGCAAAATAGTGACTTCACTGTAAAGGGACCCGTGGTGTATGTAGATAGAAATGGCTCATTCTAAGGTAACAAAAACATAACGGTTCATTATTTAAGGTGATTATACACCACTGAAAACATAGTTATGTACATTATATTGCATTTCTGTCAATAGATCCTCATAAATATTACTCACTGACTGCACCTTTGGAAGTGTAGGTCTACACATGAATGTGCTTAATGTACTTAATGTTTTAATGAGTTCTGTGGGCACAGATTCAGTCATGAATCTTTTGTCAACATTTATCGGCATTTTAGGGTACTGTCAAGTTAAAGATGTGTTTCTCCATGTCAGTGAAGATGAATTAGCAGTTTATGGAATTGTCTCTCAATCCATAAATGCTTAAACAGATCCAGTTTGTCTTAATAGGACACAGGCCACATAAGTGCGCTACTTGCATACATTGACATCTGTAAAATATTACACTTGCTCTGTACGGTCACTTTACTCTCTCTCTTATTCAAAAACATCCTTTAAATTTCATAAAGCCATCTCTTAATCTTTGACACTGTTTTAGCTAGACTTAACTGTGATTTAAAGTAATGAACATGAACTAAGAGGATCCAGATTGAAATATCAAGCGTATAGCGTCAGTTCTGGTAGGTCACGTCAACCAAGCTGGCATCAGCTGATCACGTCTACCTATAGGAATCCGACGTGTATCACAGCATACTTCACCCCCTGCTCCTCCTTTTGACTAAATATCAACATTAATGATATCTGCAATACATTATGTTGGTTCTGTTCTGTTTACCCTTAGGGGGTTAACAACTGGTATTAACATCCATCTCTGTGATCTGATCACAAATGGACAGCGCTAAATACATTGTCCAACCATTCCTTTTTTTTACATAGCTGTACATCTGCTTCATCCCTTTTTCTGCTCATCCTGATAAGTAATGTTTGCTTGTGTCATGCATCTGCGCATATATTGAATATATAGGAATGTGTTTGACATCACTCTTCTTCATCAGTGTTTGTGTCCATGTGGTCCTGCTTGCACATGCTAGTACTTGTAAGTATGTGTGCTGGTCTTTTCATGTGCCTGTCTGTGGTATTTATAGATCTGGACGAGTGTGTGGAGCAGTTGCACCTGTGCCAGCAGGCCTGCGAAAACACCTTGGGCTCCTACATGTGCAGTTGCAGTCCAGGGTTTCAGCTCTCTCCAGACGGGACATCCTGCTCCGGTGAGTAAATCAGTGTCTGGCGTGATGCTCTGCCAGTGACAACCATTTTTAAAGTTAAAGTATGTCATTTTTTTTGTCATTTATTTGCGATTACGTACTTCAACCTGAAGTCTTGATCTGTTAATGTTAATCTTTTTATCTACAGATGTAGATGAGTGCCAGCATGTTGGTAGGGCTCTCTGTGCATTTGGTTGCATTAACACGCCAGGCAGTTTCCAGTGCTTGTGTCCTAAAGGGTACCAACTGGACAGCACCAACAGACATTGCGTTGGTCAGTCTACTACAAATATTTAATTTATTTATCTTAACACCTGTGGACAGACGCAGATATGTCTTAAGTCACATTTACACTTATTTATAACACACACAGGCTTGCAACTGTATATGTAGATTAATACCAGGAAACTTAAAGGGATAGTTCACACAAAAATAAAAATTCTGTCATTTACTCACCCTCAAGTTGTTCCAAACCTGTATGAATTTCTTTTTTCTGCTGAACACAAAAGAAGAATAGCAGAGTCCAGACCACAAATATAACAATAACGACACAGAGAAACTGTATAGTTGCATGACAGCCCCATTCTGCTTTAAAGAGTTCAAACATTTAAATCAGATGACAAAACTGAAGCGCGTTTTAAATAAACAGTACAATAATATCCACTGTGAATGCTAATATAGTTATCTTTATAGTCATCGTTCTAAGTGTGAACGGACCTTTCACTGTTATTAAACAAAATATTTGAATTTTTTACTACGGTACTTTAAGACCTTTATGCATAATACCGCCCCTTTAAGAGCAGCATAGATTATTTCTAAGCTAATGAATATTGGAAAGTGTTTTCTGGTTTGTTTTTAGACATTAATGAGTGTGAGGAAACCAAGGTCCCCCAGCATCAACAGTTGCACACGTGCGAGTGGAAGTGTGTGAATCTACCAGCTACTTACAGATGTATGTGTCCTCGGGGATACAGACTGCACCCTAATGGACACCAGTGTGAAGGTCAGCACACAAACATGCATACCCTGCCAGCACAGGCCGATGCATGCATATACATCATATATGCAACTAAAATCTGTAGTTATTCATTGAAAGTTGAATTCTTGCTATTATTTCTTCTTATATCTTTCAGATGTCAATGAGTGTGAACTGAAGAATGGCAGCTGTTCTCACCTCTGCATCAACCACAGAGGCGGCTTCAAATGTGCCTGTCCAGAAACACACCGAATATCCCCATATAGCCGTAAAAACTGCCAGCCAGTACACAAACACACCAGCTCCTCACAATGAAGAGGACTGATCACATTTATTTTTCTTGTTTTGTGTATTGTATTTAATTTTGGTTTATTTAATACAAAATATGTTGTATTTATGCACCCACATGTTTGAATAAACTAAGAACATATATATAAGTTTACCTTTGAAAGAAGTATTTTATATATATTTGTATCTATGGCATGTATTATTATTATTTTCAGCTTTGTTATTGCTTAACACGAATTGGTAATATGATGACAACCAGCCTCTTACCCTGCATATTCATGCATTGCAATGGCACCACCCTGTGGTCAGGCGAAGTACAGTTTTCAAAACTCTAACTAAAAAATGGAATGAATATTAAAAAGATATACTTCTGTCCCATTGACCAGTGATGGGGAGTATTTATGATATGTGTATTACAAATATAAAATAAGATTTTGTAATTTGTATTTGATAAGGTTGATGAAAATGACTTGTGAAATACTTGTGTTTTGTATTTTTTGTAGTTTTAAAATACTGTAAAATACTGTTTAACCTTAAATATATTTATTCAATGTTATCCACATTATATTTCACCTGCAGCAGCATTGTGAACTTTTGTAATGTTACGTTGGCCATTAACTTTTAATTGCATCATTATATTTAAACTGCAAACACATGAGGAGAGTCTCTGCATTAACGACCCACGAATAGCAGATCAACGTGCCACTACGTTTCTCTCCAATACGGTAGGAAATTGAATTGAATGTGGAGGATTTTAACCGTGGTGATGACAGGGCAGTTTAAACGGTGATGGGATGCACTCTAATGCTGCGCTCCAGGCAGGTGTGAAGTCACGGGTTTGACTGCCATTCCAGTGCACTTTCACTGGTAGAAGGTTGGAAAAATACAGGTTGCCTGGAACGCGGCATAAGCAACAGAGTCCGTTAAAGTACAAGTTTGCATACTCTTCTGCTACACACTCAAAAGTATGTATTTTTCTTCACAAAAAGAGTAGCCTACATACTTTTAGGTCGTAGTATAAGTAGGCGAATTGGGACGCACAGTTTTGAGTTGCCTTTTGTTGGCACACCTGTGCAACAATCATGCTGTCTAATCAGCATCTTGATATGCCACACCTGTGAGGTGGATGGATTATCTCGGCAAAGGAGAAGTGCTCACTAACACATTTATTTATATATATATATATATATATATATATATATATATATATATATATATATATATATATATATATATATATATATATATATATATATATGATGCACCCACCGAAAATGTATTTTAAATAAATGTTCATAAAGAAAATAAAAATTTAAATGACCAACTTCCCCTGAAAATTAGTTAGTAAATTAGTTGCTTCTCGGTAGTTTGCACAGACTTGAGATCAGAACAGAAAATTGATATACATGGAAGAAGGTGGTCAAAGTAAGAAACGTATCTGGCTACTTTTAAAATCAAAACATACTGATAATTTAATAATTTTGAAATGTTAAAATGTTTGTTCTCAACTTCCAAATAGATGTCCAATGTTTGATAAATAAATATTTGATTGCTGAATATTGTACCCTAATTGAACTAGCTGTTTAGTAGGATCATGATTTTCATGAATGACTGCCTGATGCATAGTATTTTATGATTAACAATCAAATTATTAATTAGTTAGAAACTAGTTGCTATGAATACAGGGGCCATCAGTTGTCTTCTTATGAATGACTTGTTTGTCATTGAGTCAGGGATGCTGATGCAAAGTTGGCCCTTCATTACCAAACGCCATTAGGATACAATTATGAGTAATTTGCAAACTGTTAAACATTAAACTGTTAGTTACTTTAACCTTCACCTGGGAGATCACAGGGATATGTGAATATTTTACAGGGTAACGTTGCATATGTCAGATTTATTGCAGGACTTGGGCAGAGAAAAGCTGTTGCTATCAAACATTGTTTACTTAATCAACTGAGTCAGTGTAAAGCCCAATTTATACTTCAGCGTTAAGTGTACGGCGTAGCTGACGTGCACCTCTCCAAAAACGTAACAACGCGTCAATTCTACGAGGACTGCAAGCGATGTGATTGGTCTGCCAGAACCCCTCCCTCAGAGGTACACATGCTCCCTCTGCATGTGTGACTGCAGGTCGCCGCTGACCAGGATGCAGAAGTATAAATGAAAATCGACCCGTAGCCCACGGTGTAGAGGCTACACAGGTCAGACGCAGAAGTATAAATCAGCCTTAATGGTGAAGGGATAGATCAAATAAGCCAATTGTTGTAAGGTTTACGAAAAAATTTCATGCTCCCTTGTAAAAGTAGTTTTTATTATTTTTAAAATACAGTTGTTTATTTTTGATGCATGGTTTGGCTGCTATATTTTGTAGTTTATTTTGAAAAAAAAGGAAAAGATTTTCATGACTTAAGAGGGGAAAAAGTATAGAAATTGTTACAGGAGTCAGAAGAAAGAACTATGCCAAATTTACAATCATTCCCTCAGCAGTTATTATTATTTATTTTTTACAAAATAATGCGTTATACATTTTTTTTTACAATATTAAAAACTACTAGATTTTCAAACTTTTCTGTTTGCTTGCTCAGGCCCATTTGTGAACAGTGCAGGTCATTGTGCCAGTCGCCATGACTATATTCACTCAATGAGGTCTAACTTCCTTCAGAATAAGATCTGAGCCCAACGTGATCCCGATATGAGCTCTAAAATGAAATTTGGAGTTCACTGACAAAGGTGAACATCTCATTCATACATGATCCTGCTGAAAAAGATCTGTATTTGCTGTGAGACTATGACACTAAATCAGATGATGTCGATGTAAATAAGTAAAAAATCTAAGTCATCATTATTATCTAGTTATATTATCTGCAGGTGAACCCAGTCTGGAAAGGGTAACAAAGGTCATGTGATATCAGCCAGTAAAAAGAAAGCAAAGGATAAGCTGGACTTTGTACCTACATTTTTGCCAGGGTCTTTGTGATGCATAAATTGGCTCTCTTTTCCCCTCTGTTTAGTCAAAGTGATTCACATTTTTTCTCTTTCTGATTCAGTTTTAAGAGTGGTCCCTAAACTAACAGATCTTTTAAGTTGGTTAATCCTGCAAGGAATTCACAGAGGAAAAACAAGCCTTTTTTCAATACGGTGAATGGGGAGAGATTCAAAGAGAGTGCTGCACAAGACCTTGAGGAAACTTTGGCAGAATGCATCTCTCCATTGAACATGACCTAAAGATTGCATTCGTGGGGTGCCTCATGCTTGCTTTTGCAGATGTGGGAGAGACGATACAGCCTAAAGAACCTGGTTGGACTGGTTCGCTTTTAGTGGTGCCCATGGATGGAAGTCACTGGACTGGTGTGAAGGCTGTAGCGGAGGCGATGGGCCGCAGAGGCCACAAAGTGATGGTGGTCATTCCAGAGGTCAGTGTACTATTAGGGCCTGGTAAAAACTACACTACTAGAACGTTTCCGGTTCCGTATGGGCAGCAACAACTGGATGAACTCCAAGCTCGGAGTGCTAAGGTGATGGATAGTAAGCAGCAGCCTCTGTTTGAGAAGATCAGCACCAGAATCAGTAACATGAGGAAATTTGTGGACTTTCAAAGGGCCACAGCTGAGAGTCTCCTCTTAAATCAAGAACTGGTGGATTTCCTGAGAAAGCAGAATTTCGATGCAGTACTCACCAGCCCAGCTGTGCCAACGGGTGCCATCCTGGCTTATAACCTCTCTTTACCTGCTGTGTATATGTTGAGAGGCTTACCATGCGGACTAGACTCAGCAGCCACAGCCTGCCCAAACCCTCCTTCTTATGTCCCACGGTTCTTTACACATAATTCAGACCATATGTCTTTTCAGCAACGTGTGCTGAATGTTCTAGTGAGCATCCTGGAGCCTCTGCTCTGCAGGCTGATATATTGGTCAACTGAGGATGTAGCGTCCCGTTTCCTGCAGAGAGATGTAAGTGTGGCGGAGATCCTGCAAAGTGGAGCTCTATGGCTGCTGCGGTATGACTTCAGCCTGGAGTTTCCTAAACCCTTGATGCCAAACATGGTTCTAATCGGCGGGATTAACTGTGCCATGAAAAGTCCCCTGACTAAGGTAAGTGTGATATTTTTAAACATTTGAATGGATTCTTAAATTGAAATCACAATTTTTGCTTCGACTGTCTACTACACCTGGCCTAGAAGTGGGTTTAAAGCTTAAAGGGATAGTTTAATATTTCGATAATACATTTTGTCACCCTTACGTTGTTAAAAAACGATATTACTTTCTTCTGTGGTCCCCAAAAAATATTTTTTGACGAATAGCCCATCAAAGTAAACTTTAGGAATATCAGATGGCTATACAAAAAAAAAAAAATCTATGCCTTCCCCAGGGAGAGCAGCACAACAAACTCAGCTGTGCAATATATCGAAATATCGCAAATGTACTTATCGCAATATGCATATCGCAACGGCACGCAATATCTGAATGATTTTAATAGGCTACTTCAACATTGTGAAAAGTGTACGTTTTAGGTTGAGGCATAAAGCAGATAATAGACTGGGCACACGACTGTTACTTATGTGACTTGCTTGATGTTAAAAAGAGTTATTAAATGCAATAACTTTCAAAAAACAACTCCTTGCAGTCTCACGCTGTCTGCCACACACACACCGAAACATGCGCACAAGCCGCCTCTCAGTAAAGCGTAAGTAAAGCTGTTTTACACTAAGTTACAGTGTAAAACTGAACTTGAAATGTTTGTATGATACAGCTATATACAATACGCAATAATGAACAATATACATATGTTTTGTATATAAAAAGTAGACTAGTCTATCTACTATAGTAAGATTGAATTTAATCATTTAAAATCTAAATCACAATTATGATTCGGCTATTATTCATACGATCACTCGTTATTATTTGCCTTTCTTCCCCTGGCTAAAAGTGGCAGGTAATGCCTACTTCCGGTTGTAAACGGCAGCCCACGTCCGGTTTTAGTGGCAGGTACTGTCGGCTGACATTGGCAGCAACTTCCTGCTGCCAGCTGCCGATTTTTCGCTGAAACCTAAAACACAAGCCGCCTCTCAGTAAAGCGTAAGTAAAGCCGCCTTAAGTAAAGCTATCACTGCGCATGTTTCGGTGTGTGTGTGGCAGACAGCGTGAGACTGCAAGGAGTTGTTTTTTGCAAGTTATTGCATTTAATAACTCTTTTTAACGTCATGTGATCCCTTCAGTTCTGTTTCGTGCCTTGTTACACACTTGAACTGTCAAATACACACACAGTTATGTCAAAATGGATGTCTTGATGAGTATTCATGTAAACACAGTCGGTTATGCTTTAAGTAAAGCTATCACTTGGGGAAAGAAACCGAATGTGTGTCAATAGGATCAGTGCATTAGGTCTATTTGTGACAGTATTTTTTGCTAAAACACTGCTGGTCACTTTCAGAAGTTGTAGCGATGCTCTCTTTTCCTAGAAAGAATGTGAAACACATAAATGGTGTCATTCTCAGTTTTGAAATATTTTTTTTAATGTAATTTTAAATCGATTTTACACACTAATAGCAATATCGTATCGCATATCAAATATCGCATTATTTAACAAGATATTGCATATCGCATTTTTCTTCAATATCGCACAGCCTTACTCCGCAACAAGTGAAAGTGGTATCATTCATGAAGTCATCTGATTAGTTAAGTTGTCATGTGACCAACATCTCTTTACAGCATTTTATATTGACGAATACATTTTATTTCCATACTCAAAATCGCCACTTCAAATATCAATGACAAAAAAACAAAACAAATTTTTTTTTAAAAAAAAGGAGTTAAATCCAAGTCTCATTCAATCCTAGATATACTGTAATTTAGCCTTTAGTTTATAAATCCAAACCGGTTCTCTTTAATTCAGTTTAGGTTCTCTTTTCCCTTTCCTAATGTTACTATTCGCATGATAAATAAATACCTATATTCTAAGGATAGATGGATTACTATCCATTCATTTAAAATGTTTTGCCATAGGATATTCTTCATTACCCCTCCTAATGGCATATTAATGTTCAGCCAATCGATCCAGTAATCGTATTTTTGTTCTCCCAATATAAAACACCTTACATTGAAGTCATTGCTACATCATATTTATGTTGGTAACCAAACCGTATTGGTGACAATTGACAAAAACACTGAGATATTTCTCAAATATATAATTTTTATTATCTTATTGTTCCACAGAAGAAAAAGTCAGTTTTGAAAAAACATGAAGGTGAGTAAATGATGACAGAAGTTTCAGTTTTGGGTGAACTGTCGCTTTAAGGGTTGCTTTTAAGTTTTAATTTTAGGTTTTGAGGTTAACACTGATGTAATTCTTGCACTTTATCAGAGGGAACAAAGAGTATGCTTTGGTTTGAGAAACTATTGATTACTTAGAATGATTAACTTAGAATGATTCGTTTTGATTAACTCATCTCTTATACAGACTCTGTATATCTATGCATTGACAAAAAAAACTGATGCATCATATGTGGAGGTTTGTCACTTTGATCTGTTTAGCGACAATCAATAATGAAGTTTAGAGTGGTATTATAGTAATCATTTACCCGGAAACGACTGTGCAATGTGCAAACTCTGTAAAATATTAAGTTAAGCATTCACACTTATTTTTTCTTGTGCTTACTTGTCAGTGGATTTTGTTGTGTATATAAATACCATAAATGTTTTAGAGCTAAAAAAAAAAAAAGCATTTATTTTCCACATTGTGTATCTAGCCGCTAACAAGGAAAGCAATCTAATCACGATCTGATAGATATCAAGTAGATTGATGTTAGCTTAATTGCTGGCACGTGACAATAGTTAAATAGGTGTATGTATTTAATTTAAATAAAGTCCCTCGAACTTGCATGCGGGCATATATTTTGGGTAATCATTCCTCAGTCACACAGCCTGATTTATTAAGTTAGGAACTATAAAGTATGATATTTTAACCTGCGCTATAGCACGTAGGTTCGACAAACCATTTGCGCGACCAGAGCCGCGTGCCATTCTGTAATTATCCCTCCTTGTCTGGGCAACTTCCTTGATGGTTGTGGAACAACGTTTCTGACAACCAATCAAATTTTAGGCTTTTTGTTTATGTCTAATTGTATTTTTATGACTGGTTTAAAGGCTTGTACACCGTTTCTATCAACTGATCATATCCCTGTACCCTCTCAGAAAAAAATGGGACAAAAGCTGTCACTAGGACGGTACTTTTTAAAAAGGTTCTAATATGTACAATTAATAATGCATATACTGGTTTCAATCGCAGGGACCCGCTAAGGCTAGGGGCAAACTGATGTCTTTGATGAACAAATGTATTTCATCAATGGGTTCTGACATGCTAATGAGCACCTTGTGGCCTTAGCTCTGCAGACTTCTTCAGGGTGCACAAAAGCCACTGCTTCCTTATGATGACAGAGAATAAGTTCTTTAGGAAATCCATAAATCACTTCTACTGCATGAATATGTTTTGCAGATTTGTTGGATCTTTGAACATAGTTGAAATATCAAAACATTTAGCTTTCTTTTTTTTTTCTTGCGCTAGCTTTTCAACAGATTTTGTGTTGTAAAAATATCATAAGTGTTTTAGAATTTAAAAAAGTCCCCTCCTACATATATCTAGCCACTAAAAAGCTGGAAAGCAATCTACTTGCTATCTCTCTAATCGTAAATTGCGAAAGCAACCAGATCATGTATTTGCACAAATAGTGAGACAAGCAGACACACTGAGGTAAAGGTTCCCAACGTCAGTCTTTTTTAAAGACTTTTTGGCTAGAAAGATGCACTGCAGAGTAATTTTATGTCTAGTGATCAGTATAGTCTGTTGTGCAGCACTGGACAAGAGTCCGTCTGGGAAGAGCAGTTGGACAGGGAAGCTCTTAGTGGTACCAATGGATGGAAGTCACTGGACAGGAGTGAAGGCAGTGGCAGAAGAGATGGGGCGCAGAGGTCACACAGTGATTGTGGTGATGCCAGAGATCAGTATGCGTTTGGGTCCTGGCAAACACTACATCACAAAGACATTTCCGGTCACATATGGGCAAGATTTTATCAACCAAATGATGGTGGACCATGTACGTAAATTGACAGCACCAGGGAAGTCCCTACTGGATAGTGTGACCTCAAAGTTGGAACGTTTGAAAAATATTTTTCACTATATGGCCTCTACAACTGAAAGTCTGTTCAAGAACCAGGAGCTTATAGAGTTTCTGAGAGAGCAAAACTTTGATGCTGTCTTAACCGATCCTGCCCTACCAATGGGGGCCATATTGGCATATAATCTTTCCATACCTGCGGTGTACATGTTAAGGGGATTGCCATGTGATGCTGCCGCCACAGCCCATCCGGACCCTCCTTCATATATCCCACGTTTCTTTACAAAAAACTCAGACCGGATGTCTTTTGGTCAGCGTGTGCAGAACGTTCTTGTGAGCATGCTGGAGCCACTTGTATGTAAGGTTTTTTACTGGTCCTTTGAGGAAGTGACATTCAACTTCCTGCAGAGAGATGTGAGCCTGACTGAGATCTTGAGCACTGGAGCTGTCTGGTTGATGCGCTATGATTTTAGTCTGGAGTTCCCTAAACCCCTGATGCCCAACATGATTCTGATCGGAGGAATACATTGTGAAATTAAAAATCCACTGAAAAAGGTGAGAATCACCTTTATACTCATCACGATACTTGTTTTAAAGCACATACTAGAGTAGCCTGTACTAGATATAAACAATCAAATCTGTATATGATACATGACTGGGAACAGCCTAAATTAAGTGATGAAACGGTCAACTTTTCAGGCCATGATAGATGTTTTAGAATGTAGAACGATCATAACTCAGATTGTGTGATTTTAAACTAAGGCACTTACAATGTCCCTTCAGATGAACCCAAGCTGGAAAGAGTGACAGGTCCTGGGATCTTGGCCATTTTATTAACAAAAAAACGAATTGAACTCTGTCTACGTAATTCATTGCCAGGGTCATTCTTTGTTTTTCCAAGTTCCACATGTTCCTGTAGCAACATCAACATACAAACCTGACAACCAATCAGATTTTAGGATTTGGTATTAATGTTAGGGGTAGTTTTAGGACTGGTGCACTATTCTTATCAACGTACAGTATAATTTCCCTGTAGTTTAAGGGTTAGGCATAGGGATAAGAGTTAGAACTTTTATTTTCATCCAAAAGAGATTGAGATACTCATTTGGGCTAAACACAGCCTGCCTGGACCCTTCATCTTGCGTCCTACATTTCTTCACACCTAACTCAGAAAGTATGTATTTTCATCAATATCTGCTAAACATTCTAGTGACAATCTTGAAGCCTTTGCTCTGCTAACTGATATATTGGTCACAGGGTATCTGTGTTTTTTTTAAATAAGTCTTCATGTCTTAAATTAATTTAGATCTAATTTAATCTCTTAAATGGTATAACAAAACAAATAATTTCCATTTTAAAAGGTCTAAGAATTGGGCACAAGAAAACCGGAATCACCATATGGCCTAATTTGATTATTAAACTTAAAAAGGCAATAATGATTGTGAGCACTGCATGTTCTCGCAGTTTCAGAGCTATTCACAATCAATGAATACTGTGCATTTATGCTAAGCCATTGCTTGTGATCTACAGTTGATGAATTATGTTTTTATTTTGTAATATGTTGTAGATCGTGTTTCTAAACTTCAGTCCTGGGGATCCACCTTTCAGAATATTTTGGATGTCTCACAAATTAAAATGCCTGATTCAACTCATCAGCTTTTTAGAGCCCTATCATACAACACAATGTGATGCCAGGTGTGACGTGTTTTTTGCTAGTTTCAGCCTGACGCAGTTATCATTTTCACGTCCAGTGCAACCTTGTTTAAATAGCAAATGCACTCGAGCCGCACACAAACACACAAAGCACACAAACATTTTTAAACATTAAAAATAAAAGGATTCCTCTCTGGAGAAGCATTCAGTCTTTCCGCTCGCAAATTCTGCCAGGTAAATAGTGAATCTGCCATGATGCAAGCACAACTAGTTTTTAAAGGGAATGTGAGATGAGAATTTGATTGTTTTTTGCACGTTATGCTTAAAACACACCCATGACTCATTAAGAGAATAGGTACAACCCTTTTGGACCATGCACCTGGCGCGCCGATCGTTTTTTCCGTCATTAAAGGTGCTCAAAGCGATCCTGGGTGGAGTAACTTCTTGTTGACTTTCGAAGTGTTGTCAAACAAAACAGAGGCTAGCTAGACCCTCCCTCCTCCTCATCCTCTCCCTCCCCTCCGTGCTTCCTGAAACAGTCAACTCCGCCGGAGTCCTCGCCATCTTTCGAAGGCTTTTCCGATGTAAATTTGGGACTTTGCGCGTTCCTTCTCCTTTTCCCTTTTCATTGTTCATCAGAACGTTGTCTCAAAATCATATAATTCGAACTTCCCTCTTTATGCTTCTCTCTTCTACACACACCCCTTCATGTCCACGCACACAAACCCCAAACCTCAACCCTCAAATCATTCTTGTCGGTTATTGGCGGGAGCACTGTTTATTATGTTTCGTTGTCCAGACTGCCCAAGTTTGTATTTGTTGCCATTTGTGGAGCTTGTGCTTATTCAGGGGACAGGCAGCTAGCGGATAGTGAGGAGAGGGTTGCTGTATGTGACAAAAAATGTTTTGGCCTTATAGCACCTTTAAACGAGCAAAAGTGGATTCGGACACACCCTAAGTGCATCTGCGCCGTGTGCTTCAGACCATGTGCTTAGATCGTTCAAATTGGGCCCTTTGTGTATTAAATAGGGAGACATCTAAAACATTCTGTGAGGTGAGTTGAGAAACACTGTTGTAGATGGTTGTAAGAGTGTATGGCTGAATCCGAAATCGCCCCCTAAACCCTCATTCACTATTCCCTACGTTAGTCCACTATTACAGTTCACTTGAAGGAGTGAATGAAAACGAGTGCGTGAAGTCGGACAGCCGTTGTTTGCACATTGGCTGCACACTCGTTATTGCGGTGCAATGTGGGATTGAATGAGTGCACTCGAACATGTCCACTATGGTTTCGGACACCACTACAAATGGCTGTCCCCTCAAATAGTGCCCTATTTGTGGCCTATTTGAGGGTATAGGGGGCGATTTTGGATTCCGCCTATGTTTTATCCCTCTCATCTATTTGAATGAGCAGCTGGAAGTAGTAAAGCATAAACATTACAAAATAACAACCCTATATATATATATATATATATATATATATATATATATATATATATATATATATATATATTGTGACAGCGTCCTAGGAGGAATCAGCGTCGCCTGGCAACCAACACAAACCACCTGCACACCCTCACCGTCGGCTGATCGGTCACAGCTGCTCCCAATCAGCCGCAGTCACATAAGCGGCAGAGACTGAACACACAGACAGACTCTGGTCTCGAGCCGAATGAAGCGCTGGACTAACCTCTCTCTTTGTTCTCCTCAGAAAGCAGCGAGTGACCGACAGCCCATCACCGAGCACGTTTGGACACCCACTTTCCCACTGGATTGAGCACAGAAGAGCACTTAGAGCACCAGCCATCACGCACCGGCTTCACCTGTCGTTACACTTGTTTGCACTGTAAATAAAACCACCCTCCTGGGCCTTTTCACCAACCCTGCCTTGTCGAGTGATTCCTCACCCCGTGACAGTGGTGGAGAATGCGGGCAGATTCGTGAGGAATCACCGACAAGGGCACCACCTCACCTCCTAATCCTGTGTTTTTTTGTTTATGCACTGCAGTGTTGGGAAGGCGCGCGCTCGGTCCCAAAATGGAGGAAGTGGTACAGCGCCTCGCGAAGTCAGCATCCGCCAACAACAAATAGTTGAACATCTGGCCACTCACCAGGGCAGGACAGAGGAGGAACTCTTCGCTGTCCGTGCGCTGCCGCCAGCGTTCCGTTACGGATCCTCGCGCCCAAGCCATCCGCCTGCTGCCCAAGATGACGGCGGATGATGACGTAGAAGCCTTCCTGCAGGTCTTTGAAAACACCGCCCAACGAGAGGCATGGCCGGAAGAGGATTGGGCCCGGCGCTGGCACCCCTCACCGGAGAAGCCAGCGGGCTTATTTCGCTGCCCTTGGCGACCGTCGAAAACTATGTTGAAGTTAAGCGAGAAATTATAGCGAGGCTAGGCCTCTCACCGGTCTGCGCCGCCCAGCAGTTTCACGACTGGGAATTCAAGCCCGGTGCCAGCCGGGCCCAAGCCGAGCTCAGCCGCATCGCGCATCACTGGCTGATGGACGGGAACCCCACCGCCGGACAGGTAACGGAACGCGTGGTGATAGATCGCCTCCTCCGCTCTCCCTCGCCCATCGTCAAGCGGTTGGCATGAGGAACCCGACTACTACCCTGGAACTGGTGGAGGCGATCGAGCTGGCGGATGCTGTCCATCTCCGCGAGGCCGGGACCGACCGCCGCCATTCCCCGGCGGATCATGCCGGGCGGCGCGCCGCTCGAAGGACTCCACGACCAGTCAGCAGGCCGACGGTTCCCCGCCGCGGGATGAGCCCATGCCCAGCGCTGAACCACCATCACCCGCGGCGTGGCTGGCAGGCTGTATCATCCACCAGCGTGGGCCATCAAGAGGCCCTGAAGCAGACGTGGTGGTGGACGGGAGACAGTTCCGGGCCCTGCTGGACTCAGGCAGTGGAGTCACCCTGTTGCAGTCGCGTTATACGCCTCGAGGCAGCCAGGCGAACTTCCTACCGATTACCTGTGTGCACGGAGACACTCGCCAAGTACCGGCCCGTAGAGTCACCATTTCATCACCCCAAGGCACCTGGCCGGTGGAAGCTGGCCTGGTGAAGGACCTACCGGTGGCCGTACTGCTTGGGAGGGATTGGCCCGGCTTCGACCGCCTGCTCAACGCCGCGACTCAGCCTGCCAGCCCAGAGGGGAACCGTCAAGACGGAGGCGACGCGTGGACCCGCCGCCGACCGGCCCTGCTCGCCTCCGACAGCGGGAGAGATGGTGAGTCCCCTCCCAACCGACTAATCTGTTTTATGATGTGTACCAACAGGCTGCGGGAGGGGGCTCGTTCGCCAAGGAACAGCGGGAGGACGATCGACTCAAGCACTGTTGGGCTCAGGTGAGAGTCTTAGAAGGAAAAGACGTCCTCCCACGGCCCCATCCTCTCCCGCATTTTGTCGTCGAGAATGGCCTGCTGTACTGTGTCGCGCAGCGAAGGGGGGAGGAGAAGAAATTGCTGGTGGTTCCCCGAGCCAAGACCGAAACCATCCTGGAGCTGGCGCACTCCCATCCCATGGCCGGACACCTCGGGGCAGCCAACACCACTCAGCGCATCCGAGACCGCTTCCTCTGGCCGGGCCTGGAGGCCGAGGTGAAGCGGTTCTGCCAAGCCTGCCCGACCTGCCAGGTCACGTCAGGACCCCTCCCCAGCCCATTGATACCGCTGCCCATCATCGAAGTGCCCTTCGAGCGGATTGGGATGGACATCGTGGGCCGTTGCCAAAGTCTGCCGAGGACATGAACACATCCTGGTCATCGTCGACTACGCCACCCGGTACCCGGAAGCAGTCCCCTTGCGGAAGGCCACCGCGAAGTCTATCGCCCAGGAACTGTTTCTGTTGGCCAGCCGGGTCGGCCTCCCCTCGGAGATCCTGACTGACCAGGGAACCCGTTTATGTCCCGGCTAATGGCGGATCTCTGCAGGCTGCTGCGGGTGAAGCAGTTGAGGACCACCGTCTACCACCCGCAGACGGATGGACTCGTAGAGAGATTCAACCAGACCCTCAAGCAGATGCTTAGACGAGTGGCAGCGGAGGATAAGCGGGATTGGGACCTCATGATTCCCTATGTGCTCTTTGGGATCCGCGAAGTTCCCCAGGCCTCAACTGGCTTCACCCCCTTGAGCTCCTGTTCGCCGCCAACCACGGGGGCTTCTGGACGTCGCCAGGGAAGCGTGGGAGCAGCAGCCTGCACCGCATCGCACAGTGATCGAACACGTCAGACAGATGAGGAACGGATCGACCGAGTGATGCCATTAGTCCGGGACCACCTCAGTAAGGCCCAGCAAGCGCAGCGACGTCAGTACGATCGGGCAGCCCAACCACGGGAATTCCAGCCGGGAGACCGCGTCATGGTCCTGGTCCCCAGCTCGGCCTGCAAGTTCCTGGCGTCCTGGAAAGGGCCTATACGGTGCTAGAACGGATTGGACCGGTCACGCATCGACTGAGGCAGCCTGACGACGGCGGCACGGAGCAACTCTACCATGTTAACCTCCTGAAGAAGTGGGTGGGGACCGGGACCAGCTGGCGGCGTTGAGTCTCACCGATCCGTGGTTGTGGGCGTCAACCCCAGCTCGGCTGCCCAGAAGGCGGAGCTGCAGCACCTGGTCAGTCAGTTCCAGGATGTGTTCTCGTCTCAGCCGGGCAGACCAACGTGGTCCAACCGCGACATCAAGACGCAACCCGGCGTCATCGTCAGGCAACGGCCCTACCGCATTCCGGAAGCTCGTCGGCAGGCTATTGAGGAGGAAATACAACAAATGCTGAAGTTGGGGGTAATTGAACCATCTCGGAGTCCGTGGTCCAGCCCCATCGTGATGGTCCCGAAGCGGATGGCACCCTCCGCTTCTGCAACGACTTCCGCCGCCTGAGCGAAGTCTCCGACCGGACGGGTACCCCATGCCTCGGTCGACGAGCTGCTGGACCGCCTCGGAAGGGCCCGGTACATCAGCACCCTCGACCTCACCAAGGGCTATTGGCAGGTACCGCTCTCCGAGGGAGCTAAACCGAAGACCGCCTTCTCGACGCCCAGCGGCCACTGGCAGTACCGGACCCTTCCCTTTGGCCTACACGGGGCTCCCGCGGCGTTCAGAGGATGATGGACATCATCCTGCGGCCCCACCAGGCGTGCGCGGCCGCCTACCTGGGCGGCGTGGTGATCCACTCCGAGGCATGGGGAGAACATCTGGGCGTCTGCGGAGGGTGCTGAGCTCGGCGGCGGGACTAACCGCCAACCCCCGAAAATGCCACCTAGCCTTCTCCGAAGCCAAGTACCTGGGTTTCCAAGTGGGCCGAGGCCTCATCCGGCCCCAGGACAAGAAAGTGGAGACCATCCACTCGGCCCGCGCCCCGGACGAAGACCCAGGTACGAGCTTTCTTGGGGTTGGCGGGTTATTACCGATGTTTTATCCCCAACTTCTCCTCTTTAGCCGCCCCTCTGACAGACCTGACCAGGAAGGGGCAGCCGGAGAAAGTGTGTTGGACCCCATCGCTGGAGGAGGCCTTTGCCCAGGTCAAAGCAGCGCTGACGTCGTCGCCCGTCCTCCGCGCTCCTGACTTTAGCTGCCCCTTCCTGCTGCAGGCGGATGCCTCCGACACAGGACTGGGAGCCGTCCTGTCCCAAATCCAGGAAGGTGAGGAGCATCCGATCATCTACATCAGCAGGAAGCTGTCCCGGCCGAGAGGAAATGCGCGCCGTGGAGAAGGAGGCCCTGGCCATCAAGTGGGCAGTCCTGGAGCTCCGGTACTACCTGCTGGGCCGCAAGTTCACCCTGGTCACGGACCACGCCCCCTTACAATGGATGGCCCGCGCCAAGAACACCAACGCCAGGGTGACTCGCTGGTTCCTAGCGCTCCAGGACTTCCACTTTGAGGTGCGACATCGGGCCGGGGCCGCCAACGCGAACGCCGATGGCCTCTCACGGATCTGGACAGCTTATGCAGGTCTGTCAGGGTCATTCCCACCCTCCCATTACATCACCCTTGCTGTCTCCATTTGTTCACAGGACCAGAACGACGCTTAGGGGGGGGGAATGTGACGAGCGTCCTAGGAGGAATCAGCGTCGCCCTGGCAACCAACACAAACCACCTGCACACCCTCACCGTCGGCTGATCGGTCACAGCTGCTCCCAATCAGCCGCAGTCACATAAGCGGCAGAGACTGAACACACAGACAGACTCTGGTCTCGAGCCGAATGAAGCGCTGGACTAACCTCTCTCTTTGTTCTCCTCAGAAAGCAGCGAGTGACCGACAGCCCATCACGAACGTTTGGACACCCACTTTCCCACTGGATTGAGCACAGAAGAGCACTTAGAGCACCAGCCATCACGCACCGGCTTCACCTGTCGTTACACTTGTTTGCACTGTAAATAAAACCACCCTCCTGGGCCTTTTCACCAACCCTGCCTTGTCGAGTGATTCCTCACCCCATGACAATATATATATATATATATATATATATATATATATATATATATATATATATATATATATATAATATATATAATATATATTAAAATATATATATATATATATATATATATATATATATATATATATATATATATATATATATATATATATAAATGTCTTGAGTATTTCAAACTTGCTGTTACCCTGTGTTGCAGTTAAATGCCCGAGCCTGTTTCATTAAGTAAAAGAATATGAAAAATATGAGGTATTAAGTTTAGTTTAAAAACTCTGCAGTTACTCTGTGTTCAACTCAGAGGTTAAAGCTGAGGTGATTCGCAATCTTCCTCAGGAGGAACAAAGAATATCCTTTGGCATGAGAGGCAACTGCTTGCTTATAACATATTAGTATATAGGAGATTATTTTATCTGCTAAACTGCTACTACATGAATATGCCTTAGTTGCAGTTTTTGAACAGGTCAAGTATCAATGTCATGCTCCTGTGTATTTTGTTTAGCTGTACTTTAATTTTGAAATTTGTTCTCAGTTTCCATTGTTTCAATGCTCACTTCCTGTGTTTGGTTTCATTTCTATGGGTGCGTCTCAATCAGCTCCCTAGTTCAGTAGTCAGGGCACTGATCAGCGAGTCAGCCAATTGATTGATTCCCTGATCAGTGCCCTGACTACTAAACTAGGGAGCTGATTGAGACGCACCCTATGTGTCATATTAGTCACAATGGTCCCTTTCATTAGGTCCAGCTGTTGTTAATTACCTACTCATTTCTTTGTGTATTTAAGATCTTGCATTTCAGTTTTGTAAGTTGTTGTTGGTGCATCTTGTAGTTTACTTGAGGGTTTTTTTAATGTTCCTGGTTTCCCTTCCGTGTTGTTTGGATTATTTCTTTATGCTCTCAATTGGATTATTGGTCTTGATCGCTGGAGTGGATTATTTATGTTTTGAATTTTGCTGTTGAATCTGTGTGAGCATTTGGATTTGGATTCGCCCTGGCCTCATCCTTGCACATCTGTTACAATCAATCAACACTGCCAATGAAGTTATTTTTACACTGACAAATTATTAACCAGTCATGACTGCTTGCAGCTGGACAAACTAAATATTAAGTTAAGCTTTCTCATTTTTGTTGTAAAAAGACACTATTGTAATAAGTTTTGTAAGACATTCATTGTAATACTATGAATGTGTTTAATGCTTTGAAAAAAGGGTTCCTCCCAGATCATATATTTAACCACTAGCCAGCTGGAAAGGGATCTTGCTATCTATCTGATAATGAATTGCGAAAGCAGTCATTTGAAATATTTGCACATAGGGAGACAGACACACGGAGGCTCTTAATTTCAGGAGAAGAATATTTGTCTAGAAACATGCACTTAGCAGCAATTTTATGTCAAGTGATCAGTATAGTCTGTTGTGCAGCGCTGGACCAGACTTTCTCTGGGAAGAGCAGTTGGACAGGGAAGCTCTTAGTGGTACCAATGGATGGAAGTCACTGGACGGGAGTGAAGGCAGTGGCAGAAGAGATGGGGCGCAGAGGTCACACAGTGATTGTTGTGATGCCAGAGATCAGTATGCGTTTGGGTCCTGGCAAACACTACATCACAAAGACATTTCCGGTCACATATGAGCTGGAGGTGTTGAACGAGATATTGACCGAGCATGTTCGCGTATTGACAACCTCCGAGAGATCCCTACTGGAGAGTGTGACTTCAACAGTGGTCAATATGATAAAGATGTTCAACATAATGGCCTCTACAACTGAAAGTCTGTTCAAGAACCTGGAGCTTATAGAGTTTCTGAGAGACGAAAACTTTGATGCTGTCTTAACCGATCCTGCCCTACCAATGGGGGCCATATTGGCATATAATCTTTCCATACCTGCGGTGTACATGTTAAGGGGATTGCCATGTGGCCTTGATGCTGCGGCCACAGCATGTTCAGACCCCATTTCATATGTCCCACGTTACAATACACTAAGCTCAGACCGGATGTCTTTTGGTCAGCGTGTGCAGAATGTTCTTGTGAGCATGCTGGAGCCACTAGTATGTAAGGTTTTTTACTGGCCCTATGTGGAAGTGACATTCAACTTCCTGCAGAGAGATGTGAGCCTGACTGAGATCTTGAGCACTGGAGCTGTCTGGTTGATGCGCTATGATTTTAGTCTGGAGTTCCCTAAACCCCTGATGCCCAACATGATTCTGATAGGAGGAATTAACTGTGAAATTAAGAACCCACTGACGAAGGTGAGCATCACCTTTTATACTCATTACATGATACTTAGAGGTTTGAGTAACTTTACTGCAGGTATACTAGATATCTACAATCAAATCTGTATATGCTGTGTGACTATAAATAGTTTAAGTGAGGTGGTAAAAAAAGGTCAACTTTTCATAAAGGCCAGATAAATTAGAATGTAGAATATTGACGACTTTCAGGACTCATATTGAGTGATTAAAAAACTAAAGCATTTTCATAGTAGCTACAGTATCTGCAGGTGAACCTAGACTGGACAGGGTGACAAAAGTTCCTTGGATCTCAGCCAATAAAAAGAAACAAAAGACGAGCGGGACTCTGAACCTGCGTAATTCATTGCCAGAGTCCTTTTGGGGGAATGTGGTTTTGTCAAGTTCTACATGTTTCTGTAGCAACATCCTTGTTATTCCTGGGACTGTATTTCTGAGAACCAATCAGATTTTAGGATTTGGTATTAACGTATGACCTGTGGACTAGACTTGACCACTGCAGCATGCCCATTTTATGTGGTTTATGTCCCAATATTCTTCACACAAAACTTATACAGTATATATTTTCCTTAAAGGTGCACTATGTGATTGATACTACTTTTCCAGTAAAATATCCAAACACGACTAGGCCAGTGTTATATGTTTTGTTCAGTTGAGTACTCACAATATCCCAAATGTTTCCAACTCTTTGTAAATCGTGAGAAAATTGCTATTTCAGCCAAGGAACCGGGACGGGTGTGAGGGAGTGGCCTGTCAATTGCGTCATATCTGCGTTACCCTCGGTTTCCGGTTTGATTTGGCAGAAACACATTACTTTTTCTGCAGTGTGCAACAAGTGTCACAGCAGCCGCTGAGCGAACACACAGAGTATTGCATAACCTAATTTTCAACACACTCAAATGTATCTAATATGATAAACAGAGCTGTGTTACCTCATACTCATGACCGGACAAGCGGAAATGGCGCCGGCGACTGTGTAAAAGTCATAATAACCGTCATAATAAAAGTCCCACTGCTCGCGAGCCATGTGTTGAGTAACAATCGCTCCGGCGGCCTTGCTCAGCTCCCACAACACTTGGTCCTTCTCTGTTTAATACTACAGTAACATTATTAATCGCATCCATGAACATGATTTCTGCCCGAGTCCTGTCCCAATTCTTTTCCACCGGCTGTGAGGTGAAGAACACATGATGCTGCGCTCAACCTTGGCGTCATCAAACTACGCCTTTGTTTTGAATAGGCGCCCTCTAGCGGACGGAAAAGTTGCATAGTGCACCTTTAACTTGTGCTGACATTCTAGTGAGTGTCTTGAAGCCATTGCTCTGCAGACTGATATTTTGGTCAACTTAGAGATCAAAGCTGAGGTGATACTCAATCATTCTCAGGGGTTACAAAGAATATCCTTTGGTTTGAGAAGCCACTGCTTGCATTGGATGACAATATAGGGAAAAAAAGCTCTTTAGGAAATGCATAAATCAGCTAAACTGCTTATACATTAATGAGTTGCAGCTTGGTTCTATATTTGAATGTATAGTTCTATATTAGAATGTAAGTATCAACGGTAAGCTCTGCCAATAATGAAGTTCTTGTTACACTGACATTATTGTAATTATTACCCAGCAAGGTCAATGTGACACTGGGCAAACTCTGAAATATTAAGTTAATCTTTCTCATTTTTGTTAACCATAGACTCCAGGGGTGTTTATTGTTTGGTAAAATCATGAGCGTGTTTTACAGTAAAAAGTAAAAAATTAAAAGTCCCTCCCTCTTCATAGATCTATCAACTAGCAAGCTATAAATGTTCTTGCTATATATCTGATGGTATATTGCAAAAGCAACTGCTTGCTATATTTGCACATTGAGACAATTGGACACACAAATGTAAATGTTGACATCGTCAGGAGAGAAAGATGCACTGTCTAGCAATTTTATGTCAAGTGATCAGTATAGTCTGTTGTGCAGCGCTGGACCAGACTCTCTCTGGGAAGAGCAGTTGGACTGGGAAGCTCTTAGTGGTACCAATGGATGGAAGTCACTGGACAGGAGTGAAGGCAGTGGCAGAAGAGATGGGGCGCAGAGGTCACACAGTGATTGTTGTGATGCCAGAGATCAGTATGCTTTTGGGTCCAGGCAAACACTACATCACAAAGACATTCCCGGTCACATATGGGAAAAATTTGTTCTTCAACCAGACATTGACTGAACATATTCATCAATTGACAACCCCAGGGCAATCCCTACTGGAGAGGGTGACTTTAACGGTGAGCAATATGAAGAAGTTGTTTAACGTATTGGCCTCCAGAACTGAAAGTCTGTTCAAGAACCAGGAGCTTATAGAGTTTCTGAGAGAGCAAAACTTTGATGCTGTCTTAACCGATCCTGCCCTACCAATGGGGGCCATATTGGCATATAATCTTTCCGTACCTGCGGTGTACATGTTAAGGAGATTTCCTTGTGATGCTGCCACAACAGCCCATCCGGACCCTCCTTCATATATCCCACGTTTCTTTACAAAAAACTCAGACCGGATGTCTTTTGGTCAGCGTGTGCAGAACGTTCTTGTGAGCATGCTGGAGCCACTGATGTTTAAGGTTATGTACTGGTCCTTTGAGGAAGTGACATTCAACTTCCTGCAGAGAGATGTGAGCCTGACTGAGATCTTGAGCTGATCTGGTTGATGCGCTATGATTTTAGTCTGGAGTTCCTAAACCCCTGATGCCCAACATGATTCTGATAGGAGGACTTAACTGTGAAATTAAGAACCCACTGACAAAGGTGAGACCTGATAACTTTTCATGATATAAGTGTTGAAATGTAGAATATTCATGACACACATTGTATGATTAAACTTATGTAAAACTAATGCATTGTCAAAGACCGTTTATTATTTGAGTGTGAACCCAGACTGGAACAAAGGTCCTACCTCAGCCAATTAAAAGAAGACAACAAAAGAAGAGCGGAAATTTTGGCAGTGTTTTTTATACATATCTATGTATTGGCTCTTGTTTCACCTCCATCGTAATTAGTGATTCTTTAAGTAGCTTTTATAAATGTTCCCCTTGAAAGATAAACCTTATGGTTTACATCTCGAGACAAAACAATGACATTGGCATATTTTAAGATATGTCAGTGCAAGTCACTTTGAGTTAAAACAGCTGAAACATGCATTTTAGTCTAGGACTAGCTAAAGCCTTGTCTGTGAAACCAGGGCAAAGTGTAATATTGTGGCAGTTTAACCTTCATTTCAAACCATAACATATTGGGTATAAAGGTACTTTACACAACTTAATAGCTGAACACACAACAATGTAAAACCAGCAGCAAAGACAGCAAACTAGGCCATATCTGTGTTGTAAACATTATTTCAGTTATTTTATTAGTAGGCTATGGGTTAAATCCAGATTGCCCTTCAGCCAGAGCAGGTGATAATTCAAGTTAAGACTATGTAATGATTTGCAGCAGTTACTATATTTCTTCTCTGGCCTTCCAGGTGCAAATGCATATGCATATGCACATACAGAGTTACATGATCATCAAGCACTCCTGTGGTAAAACAAGTGTTTCTTTGCCTGTACCCTTTACAAATACTCAGTTTATTTTGTTTCATTATTCAGTGCAGTACTACAAAGCACACCAAGTGGTATTGTTGCTATTTTATTTTCTTGTTTCATAAAATGACTGCAGGTGTCACTGTTCTCTCAGTCATATTTGTAGTCCCAGTCCGTAAGAGATAAACACCAGTTCAGTTGTTAGTGTTAAAATCCCACAGCATGGATGGTTGGGGATGATTACAATTGAGACATATTGTAACCCACAATGACTTTTGGCTTTGCGTGTGGCTGTGACTGGGTCAGTGGATCTTACTGGGTTACTTTGTTGTAGCTTGGCAGTACTTTATGTGCTTGGAATTTGTGTGTGATAGTTGGTAGAATCAGATTGCGGCTAGTGTAAAGTGAGCAGTCTTCAAAATATTTCAACAGGACGTGTATGAGGTGAAATATGAGTTTTTTTTACTAATGCCATTTCTTAAATAATTTAAAGAAAGCTATTGCCAAAAAATGGAACAAAAGTGACTAATAGAAAAGTGGCTGTATTTTTTGACCGATGGATCCCCCAAATTAGGGAGCTGCTAATATAATAGCAGTAGTAGTTGTTGTAGTATTTGAGGATTTATTTATTCATTCAAGAACTTAGTAACACTTTAGAATACTGTTCCTTCATTAAAGAATAACAGAAGAACAAATAGTAATGCACTGTTAAAGGGATAGTTCACCCAAAAATGAAAATTACCCCATGATTTACTCACCCCAATGCCATTCTAGGTGTATATGACAGACATTCTTCGATATATTAAAAAATGTCCTGGCTCTTCCAAGCATTATAATGGCAGCCCAACATTTTCCAAAAGTGCATCCATCCATTATTTTAAAAAATCCACACGGCTCCTGGAGGTTAATAAAGGCCTTCTGAAGCAAATCGATGGGTTTTTGTAAGAAAAATATCCAAATTTAACATGTTATAAAGTAAAGTACGTTATGCAAGCGTTTTCAACTGCGAGAGACGTTACACTTTCTTTGTAAGTTGAATACAAAAGGCGGTCTGACGGAAGCTAGATATTTTACTTTATAACGTGTTATAAAGTTTATTTTCACGTCAGAATAAACTTTATAACACTCCCCCCAGAGCTGTATGAATTACTTTTATAATGGTAGATGCACATTTTTGGGCTTTAAATTAGGCTGCCTTTATAATGCTTCGATTAGCCAGGATTATATATATATATAACTCAGATTGTATTCATCTGTCAGAAGAATGTCATATATACCTAGAATGGCTTGAGGGGAGTAAATCATGGGGTAATTTAAATTTTTTTGGTGAACTATTCCTTTAACATTCTAGAAACTACTGTGAACAATCAATTTCTTGTAAAACAAATTAGGAAGTAATAGTCTTCACTACCAGCTAATAACCTTTTTTTCCATACATGTAATTACAGGGTAAGTGTGAATCTGCAGGCTGTAAATTAAAGTGGGGTTTTGTACCCTCTTGTTTCAAGTAGTTACAGGGCAAGTGTGAAACAAGAGTGTAACAAACACCACTTTAATTTACAGCCTGCAGATTCACACTTACTCTATATATAGAAGTTATTAGTAGTCCTCTGTTAGTTATGAAAAAGTGATTAGCTAAAAGTGAACTATATTCTACTGAGCACTATTACTTATTAATTTGTTAATGAAAGTTTCATGTTTCTTGATAGTAGTTACTAGAGTCTTAATATTGCAGTACTCAGTTGTTTCTGTGTAGTTATTCATCAATGACGGAACAGTATTAATTACAGTATAAATTAGCATAAAGTAGTTAAACAAGAGACCATAAGAGAACTATACTGCAGTATATCTCATTCCTAATGTCTTTCTTGAAGGAAATATATAGGCATTTCTCTTTGTTGGCAAAATATCCTATGTGGATATAAATGTTATGGAATGCATTTTAGAAAGCATGTGGGGGTGTATTGTTTGTCACGCTATCTCTTTAACATGAGGAGATGGAAAGGAAAGGAGTGGTGAGCTTCTCACGCGAGCTGGGTTTGAGGGGAAGGGGGAGGTGCTGGTGGGAGTTACATTTCTTCCTCCTTAAGCTCTTGAGTTTATTCAGCTGGCTGTAAATTAGTCTCTGAGTTGTCTTACTTTACTAAGGAAGTTGTCTTACTTTACTTTGAGTTGTCTTACTTTTACTAAGTTCTGCTTTGAATTTTGTATTAAGTGTTTAAAGACCTCAGTCTCTTAACTGTAATGAATAATGTTGCCATCTGGGATATAAAATTCACAGATTTGTAAAACACTTAGTTGATTATTTGTATGTACAGTTCATGACTAATTAATAATAGTGCTGCCTCTTCTTGTAATGTTATTTAATGGGATGTTGTGTAACTCTGTGCTGGCCCTCCAAAGCACTTTTTGTTTTCCTTTCAGGAAATGTTTTTTTTTTTTGCGAAACAGGATGGGATCCGGACTGCCCAATCCATCATTTGCATGATTAACATCTGCAAGTCTGCTACTGAAAACACAAACAGTTGTCATTACCTCTTGTTCTTCCTTTCACTCTCTTGTTTCTCAGTCACACACGAGAGAGTCTAAACACAGCCCCTTTCCCTGGAGGAGGAGTTTTGTCCTCTCCTTTTCTTTCAGTGCTTGTGTCTGGTCTTAGGCAGACCCAGTTATGCTGAAGGAGGACTGGCGGTGGGGGCTGGGTTCAGGGCTGCTGCTGCTCTGGCTAGGTGCCTGGCTGAGGCCTGCGCAGGGTGACCGGGTGCTGGTCATGCCTGTTGAAGGCAGCCACTGGCTCAGCATGAAGGTGTTGGCGACGGAACTGGCCCAGAGAGGCCACGACATCCTAGTGCTGGTGCCTGAGACCAACATCTTGATCCAGAGTTCAGAGCTCTTTCGCACCGAAACCTTCCCAGTGAGCATCTCCAAGGAGCAGCTGTCCACCAGTTTGAAAGGATTTCAGCAGGGGGTGTTCACGCGTAGTCCTGCGATGATGGACATCATTGTTCAATTGAAACGCCTGCTGAACTTCACGGGTCGCAGGTGCAAGGATGTGAGTCGCTGCTTTACAACGAACCTTTGATGCAGAGGCTAAAGGAGGAGAACTTTGAATTGTTGCTCACTGATCCCTTCCTGCCCTGTGGGCCTATTATTGCTGCTGCGCTAGGTCTCCCTGCTGTCTACTTCCTGCGTGGCATGCCTTGCGGCCTTGACATGTTGGCTTTACAGTGTCCTTCTCCTCCATCCTACGTACCTCGGTTTCAGTCAGGCACCACTGACAAAATGACTTTCGTAGACCGCATTCAGAATTTCGTCATGAGTGGCGTGGAGCTGGTGCTGTGTCGAATAATGTATGCCAGTTTTGATGAACTTGCTGCAAGATACCTGAATGCAGATGTGACGTACCAGGAGATCATTGCCCGCGGAGCTATTTGGTTGCTAAGATATGATTTTACATTTGAATACCCCAGACCTCTCATGCCAAATATGGTCTTCATCGGGGGCATCAACTGTCGGAAGGGTGCCATACTTTCTTCAGTAAGTCTCCAAAGGTGCCTTCTTTAGGATTTAGTCAGGATATGTACATATACTAACAAAATGCAATTTTATAATGAGGTCTTTGCCTTTTATACATTCATTGTTAAGGATTAGTTCACTTTAAAATGAAAATTACCCCATGATTTACTCACCCTCAATCCATTTGTGTATATGCCGTTCTTCTTTCTGATGAGCACAGTCAGAGTTGTATCAATAAATATCCTGATGTTTCCAAGCTTTATATTTATATAGCTTCTGAGTCGTGGGCCCCGTCACTGCCATTATAAAGCTTGGAAGTGGCAGGATATTTTTTTATTAATATAACTCAATTGTGTTCATCAGAAAGAAGAAAGTCATATATACCTAGAATGGCTTGAGGGTAAAAACCTCAATTACTTGAGGTATGTATGTATGTATGTATGTATGTAAGTGTATGTATGTATGTATGTATGTATGTATGTATGTATGTATGTATGTATGTATGTATGTATGTATGTATGTATGTATGTATGTATGTATGTATGTATGGTATGTATGTATGTATGTATGTATGTATGTATGTATGTATGTATGTATGTATATGTATGTATGTATGTATGTATGTATGTATGTATGTATGTGTATGTATGTATGTATGTATGTATGTATGTATGTATGTATGTATGTATGTATGTATGTATGTATGTATGTATGTATGTATGTATGTATGTATGTATGTATGTATGTATATGTATGTATGTATGTATGTATGTATGTATGTATGTATGTATGTATGTATGTATGTATGTATGTATGTATGTATGTATGTATGTATGTATGTATGTATGTATGTATGTATGTATGTATGTATGTATGTATGTATGTATGTATGTATGTATATGTATATATGTATGTATGTATATATATGTATATATGTATATATGTATATATGTATATATGTATATATGTATATATATATATATATATATTGCTGTTTGAATATCTGAACATGAACAAAAAAAGAACAGAGCCTCTTCTTTTAAACAAAACAAGAAAACCTGTTTTGTTCAAACTTCATCCATTCTTTTTTTTAGCAACGCTTGAATGTGGGTAAGTTTCATTAAAAAGCACACTTTTGAGCAAAAAGGCTGAGAAAATCAAGTTTTTGTCAAAGACTACATCCAGATCGATGACAACAATGAACATAGATGGGGTAGATCCATCAAAACCCCCAAAGCTTCACAGTCCTATAGCTCATCCTGCGTCCACATTTCATCAAGTAATTTAAAAAAAAAAATATCTGAGTTACTTTTTCAAAAACGTAACGCAAGTTACTTTTTCACATTTATTTGACTGACAGCTCTCCTGTCCCCATGAAATCGAGAGTAAGTGCAGAGGTGTTGTGTGTGAACGTAATAGTTATTGTAGTTCAAGACTAAATTTGAGCATTTATTCATCTCACTTGTATAAAGATTGCGTATTCCTCAAAAATAATAAAATCAGTCAAATGCAAAATATGCAAACCTCCAATAAATAAATGTTAAATAAAACAAATATTTTTATGCATTTAATTTACCTTTAGACCTCTAAAAACAAAAAAACAAGCCCAGTCCAGGTGAGAATAAGTAATGCAAAAGTAACGTAACGCATTACTTTTCTTAAAAAGTAACTAAGTAACTCAATAAGTTACTTTTTAAGAGAGTAACGCAATATTGTAATGCATTACTTTTCAAAGTAACTTTCCCCAACAATGGTCACCTCCATGGCTGGGGTCAGTGTCAGTTCATGGAATATTTGGGTTCCATTTTTGAGTTTTGTCATTGGTGCTTGCCCTAACAAGCATTATGTTTACCCAGATACAAACATAACCCTTGGTAATATGACTCCCCTCTCCAGGGCATCGGTAACCTAAGGCAACATGATGTGCTCACTGTTTTCTTCGGCACGCAATCTCCTTCGCTTTCCCTCAGTGTGATTTTCCTTGTCAGCCACCCTTCCTTCCCTGGGGGCGGAAACAATAATGCTGCCAGGTTTTTTTGTTCTTTCTTTTGTTTTTAGAGGCAGAAGTTATTTTTACTGGCAAAATAATCAGTTATGGGAACTATGTAATTGTGCAATACGTGCAAACCATAGATTCAGGAATAGCATAAAAGAAAACACTTGCAGTCTTCAAATGAGATAAAAAAATATATATATTGTGATTTACGTTCATGCCTCGTCATTTATGAAAACAATAACTATAAATTGTAAGTTGTGTCAGCTTGTGTGGATGACTTAAAGTGGAGTATGCACATAAAGCCTATAAAGATGTCAGACAGATGAAAAAGGAACATGGTCTGTTGTTGATTTAAGAGAAGCTGTGTGAGTACATAATGCAATCATGTCTGCTTTTTCTTAGATATATTTCTAGGTTGTAATATTGAGTTATACATGTCACATGTCACACTTATTCTCTGTTTTGTTGTCTGTCTTTTGCAGGACGTGGAGGAATTTGTCAAGGGTTCTGGAGAGCATGGTATTGTGGTGTTCAGTCTGGGTTCTCTGGTCTCTTCCATGCCAAAAGAAAAAGCTGCCATCTTCTTCGAGGCTTTCGGGATGATTCCACAGAGAGTAAGAAAGAATTTAAGTTGGAATGGCATACATTTCAGAAACATACTGAAGGAAAGTGTTTTATAGTAGTTATTCCGGTGTTCAAACAAGGTGTAAAATAATCCTTTGAACTACACACATTTACTACTTTTAGAGCCATACCTCCATGTGCAAAGACTGTGGTGCGTGACCTGAGCCTATTCTCTTCAGCATCCCAGCTGTTCAGTCATCTCTCAGTTAAGGATTGTAGGCTTTATGAGTCCGCTTACCCACTTGTTTTCCCAACATGTTAAAGTGTAAAACTAAGTGGAGGCTGCACGCAGAGCTTTGGCTATAGCTAGGGAGGAGGTCCAGGACAACATCTTGTTCTCATTAAAGTTATCATGCGTGCAGAAAGGGGGGTTTGGCACCCTGCAGGACTGGAGTGGATAGTATTTATATTAGACCAAGCACGAATCTGCTGTCAGCAAGAGCTTACAGACACTTTTAAAGGCCTTTACCTGGTAATGAATCATGTAGTACATTTTCAGCAACTCTAAAAGTGCACAAGTATTCCCTAAGCCTGTACTAAGCTCATTTGTGACCCCAAAACACTGCAATATATTTCACCAAAAAAAGTAAGGTTTTATATTATAAAAGAGTCTATATGTTTTTGAGAGTATTGGGATGTTTTCTGTTTGTCAAACTTCAAAAATATGATAATCTACACTTTTCTTTACCATGATAGTTTAGCTCAATTGTTTGCCGATGCATTTGGCTTGATATAATTTCTTGTTATAAAGCATAAGTGTTCCACATACTTGCACTGAAATTATTACAGACAAGAGGGCACTTCTAAGGTAGTGGTTAAAGTGGTTACTCTGGTAACCTGGCTTAACCGTGAACTGGATTGAGATTTTTTGCTATACTTGTGTCCATAAGCTAAATGCCTCAATAATACTGCAAGTTGCTTTGTATAAAAATTGACTGCTAAATGTCACTTTTTCTAGGTTCTGTATGGCGGTATACGGGTGAGATCCCTGATAATGTCCCTGAAAATGTCAAGCTGATGAAGTGGCTTCCACAGAATGATTTACTTGGTGAGCTTCTCTGAATTTTATTAAGGTGCTTAGGTGTCCATTCGAGTGTGGGTTAGTGGCTTTCCTATAAGCCAGGGCAAGGTGGTAAGATGTTCTTCACTCATAGTTTACACAGCGATATCCGTTTCAAACGGTTGTTGTCCATTTATTTAAATGTATAGGATATCTTACAGAGTTTAAAAGCAGTGGTTTTATGTTTAAAACCATATGTTCCTGCCACCTGTCCCTTCCTGATACAACCAAATGGAAGTTGGTGACCACACACCACTGGCGCACACCAGTGGTTGAACAATCATTACATTTGGCTCATACAGGTTAGTTCACCCAAAAATGAATATTATCCCACAATTTACTCACCCTCAAGCCATCCTAGGCTAGGCGTATATTAAATTCTTCTTTCAGACAAACACAGAGTTATATTAAAAAAAAATATCCTGGCTCTTCCAAGCTTTAATAAAGTTATAAATATGGATGTTTTTTTTTTCTTACAAAAATCACTTAGCTTCAGAAGGCATTTATTAACCCACTGGAGTCGTATGGATTACTTTTATGATGGATCGATGTGCTTTTTGGAGCTTCAAAAATGTTTTATTCATTCCCATTACAAAGCTTGGAAGAGCCAAGATATTTTTTATATAACTCTAATTGTGTTTGACTGAATGAAGAAAGTCACACCTGGGATGGCTAGAGTAAATTATAGGATAATTTTCCTTTTTGGGTGAACTAACCCTTTAAAGCACCTTTCCCATACCATGCAACATTTAATTGGTTTATTTAATGCTTTGTATATGTATGTAATGTTGAAATTCCTCTGCAGCCAAAAGTATGGCTCTGTTGTAATAATCAATAGGGAAGTACAGATCTATGGAATCAAAGAATTTAATTATTTACATATATTTGTCTCTCAATCGCTGTTTTTCCAGGGCTGGAATTTGGTAACACTTTACTAACTAGAAGTAACTACATGTCAACTTACTCTCATTAGAGTATTAGTAGACTGTCTTGTTAATATTTGCTAAGACTTTATGTTGATGCTCCCCAAAAGACATTCTACTGACTATAAGTAACTTTACAACTACGTCAACCTATTCTACTAACCCAAACCCTAACAGTCTACTAATTCTCTGAATTTTAGTTGACATGTAGTTACTTCTAGTTAGTAGAGTGTCTAAAGTAGACCATCAAAATAAAGTGTAACCATTTATTTAAAGTTAAGCAGTCGTTTTAGTTTCTGCATTCTGCAGCACTGAATCTGTTTGTGTTTGAAGACCAGTGTGAGGGGGTAAATTTATTATTGTGAAATCCAGGGATTCTCTTGGCTTATCCCTTGTGTAATTAGTCGAGGATCAGCCAACCACAGATTGCAGCTAGAACACGGATCATTAAACCGAGAACACAGAAGCGGCTTTTGTTAAACAAACTGTGTAAAGTCTTTAGTTTGTGTGGCATGTCAGGTATGATTGTAATGACTGGAGAGCAGAACCCATTCAGACTCATAATGTTAGATAATCCTATTAACTGTGGTTATATTGGCACTGATGCTGGACCAATGAGCAATCTGTCAGCCATAGAAATACTGGGAATTTTAAAAGAATAGGGTGCTCTAGATCTCATGACATTCAGTACCTGCAAGGATCAATAAATGAAGTATGAGGTTCTCAAACATTATATTACTGAACAATTCAAATTGAAAAAGTATACAGTGGGATCCAAAAGTCAGGGATGCTATGGATATCTAATTTGCATTTTGCATCTAATTAAGGATTAGTTCACCCTCAAGCCATCCTATGTATATATGACATTCTTCTTACAGACGAACACAATCTAAGTTATGTTAAAAAAAATGTCCTGGCTCTTCCAAGCATTATAATGGCAGTGAATGGCAGCACAAAATTTGAAGCCCAAAAAAGTGCATCCATCCATTATAAAAGCAATCCATACAGCTCTGGGGGTTAATAAAGGCCTTCTGAAGTGAATCGATGGGTTTGTGGGAAAAAATACATATTTGACACGTTCTAAAGTAAAATATCTAGCTTTCTCCAAACCACCGTCTGTATTCAACTTGCGAAGCTGAATGTGCCAGCCACTTAGTCTTGTCAATAGCAATAGGTGCTTTAATAAACTTGAATTCTTGTCATTTATCAAAGGTCACCCCAAAGCAAGAGCCTTTATCACTCATGGTGGGACGCATGGAATCTATGAGGGCATCTGTCATGGTGTTCCCATGGTGATGATCCCCCTCTTTGGTGACCAGGGTGACAACGTGCACCGTGTGGCAACTCGAGGGGTGGGAGTGATCCTCAGCATCCATGACATCACTGTACAAACACTGGTCGATGCTCTCAACACAGTTATTAATGATAGCAGGTGAGAGTTTGACTGTTTAAACATCATTTTTTCTCTCTCTCATAATCTCAATTCACCTCTCTTGCTGTCTCCTGTAGCTATAAGCAAAGAATGGAGAAGCTGTCAGCCATACACAATGACCGTCCCATGCAGCCCCTGGATCTGGCAGTCTACTGGACCGAGTTTGTTATGAGACACAAAGGTGCAGACCATCTGAGACCTGCTGCCCATGACCTTAACTGGCTTCAGTACCACAGTCTGGATGTGATTGGCTTCCTGCTCTTTATTGTACTGATTGTTACTCTAGCTACATTTAAATGCTGTGCGCTGTGCTGGAGACGCTGCTGTAGAAAAACACAGAAGAGGAAGGAAGACTGATTGTATTAAGATTAATAAAAAGTGAAAATGCTTACATTTCTACATCTACCGTCACAATGCTAAAATCATGAGAAGCCTGACTTCCATCAGCTGACAACTGAGCCAAAGTTTTTTAAAGCTGCAGTTTTGTAAACAGGATTCAATGTTTTGAAGCAGTTCATCTGTAAAGATTTAGTTTCTTAAGATATTAGTTTTACATGCTTTCATTTGGATATCACCGGGCCTCTACTTGCCTGTAATTGTAGTCACGACTTACTATCGTATTTTTTTTGTTATTCAGGGCAACCCACAGTAGGCTATACATACTGCAGAAACTCTCTCTGGATCAACAAGAATTCTGGATAATCTCGAAATGTACATAAATAAAGAAGGATAGCTGCTGTGTTGAATATGACACAAATTATAGGCTGTGAAACAAAAAGTATAAGCGTGTCCAAGCTTAACAAATGTTTTCTGTTTTTTTTTATTAACATTTTTCATTTGAATTGCATTGCTTAAACTCATTTTATTAATCTTTGTCCCTAGATTTGTCTTTTGTTAATTTTGCTCCTAATGTTCAGTTAAACGGCCACAACCAACTTTGTATGATAGGAATTTTTTCAATGTGAAAAATCATTCTCTGAACTGGAAAAAATTAAATCCTAAATATATACACCAATGCTTTTTAGCCTCTTTTCTCACATGATATATAACATTAGATGAAAACTGGTTGCGTTGCAATGGTTGTAAGATTTATTTATTTATTTTTTCACAAGATTTCCTTCATAAGTTCCATTTCTGCTGAAAAGCTAGGATGTTGCAAGTCAAGTGCAAAATCTTCTTAAACGGTTGAACAAAGTCTCATTTGAAAACATATTGCTCAATGTGTTTTAAATGTAGGTTCTAAAACACTGTGTAAAAGCAAAGTAAAATTCATAAAACACTTTCTTAAATTTATTTTAACCTCCTGGGTGCCACTGTCCACATACAAGGACATTATATTTTAGTGAATTTCTCTTGACACCATACTTCATAATTTTGGATGTCCTTGTAAAGAGCATTCAGGGCTTTCCAGAGATAACATTTGTTTTGAGGTTTCACCGACATAACTTCTCCTTGGTCTTTAAATATGACTGAATGATCAAACTTAGCACTCATGGAAATATAATATTTTGTAATTATCATTTAAATCTGAATTATTTGTAATACATCTCAGGAAAATGTTATGGGGTTTCTAATTAAAATATGACTGTTACAAAACAGGGCATTGATTTAATACCTGTCCTCCGGGACTTAAAGCATGTTCATCAGGCATTTCGGAAGACAGTGAACAGGGAAAGAAATACATCAATGTTCCTATAAAATACTAGATATTATGAAAATGTTGCCAACTATTACACCCATTATTACACTTTTTTAATATTTTTTTACATGTTGCTCCAAGAGCACATTAAGATGCTAATTAGATTCAGTGTATAGATGCATTGCATTGAATGGGAAAACCCATGTATTGCATAAACTAAAATTGTATATCAATTCATTACATTACATCTTATAACATAGTTGAGAATCATCTTTAAATAAAGTTTGATTGAAAAAAAATATTCTGAAACCTGAAAATTTAATGTAAAAAAATAAATTTGATTTTGCCTATACATGTCATGCCATTTTAAGTCCCAGTGTCCACTCACGAGGACATAGCATAAACATTTTTCAAAAAAAAAAAAAAATCCCCATTTATTTCTTATCCTCTAAGTAAACAATGCAATGAATGACATGACAAATACTAAAAAGGCTGTTTACCTGGGTTATCTATTGAGTTTAAGCGACCCCTGGTGGAAAATAATAGGCTACGTTTCAGTTCACGCACCCTTTTCTCATCCTCTCACCTAAATATTCAACAGCCATATTCAGTTGGCAAGATCACATTTGGAACTGATAACAAAATGTGGTAGGCTGCTTAGGCAATAACTTCAGATGTGTCAGTTCAATTTTACACCAAACAAGAATCGGTCTCTTACCTAAATGAGCCTTGATGTTCATCAAAGCAGTTTGACATTATCTGTTCACCAAATTTTGTAGGTAACGCGCCAACACTAAAATGTGGAGCTGTTTAACGTCAGCGGTAGTGGTGGGGGATTTTATGAATCGATTAGCTAGTTTAAAGTCTGGTCACTCGCTAAAGATTAGTTGACTGATTGTCTTTTTAGTTATTGCAGTTATGCCAGTAGGTGGTGACAAGTAGCAACTCGTCAACTTTTCAAAACATGAAATGATTGAAGAAAGACAAGACAGGAAATAAAACCTCTTCGAAGTATAATATAATAGTCTTTTATTTGTAGGATCTCAAGTAGAACACAAAGTCAGTATATTCGCACATGGAAGTATTCGCTTTAAATCATAATACTCAAAACGGCCTGTTCTACACATTACACGCGCTTCACCGACATTTTAACGCTGACCACTTTTTTCACATTCTATTCATTAATAATTTGCAAATACAAATCATCCAGTTCATCCACTGAAATTCTACATGACCAATTAGGCTACTTATAAATTACTTAGGTGATTAAAAAAGGCTATGAATTAGGCTAAATGAATATGAATAAGTGATTAAATGACAAATAGATAGGCTATGCGTTTAAATAATTTGTGGCTGTATTGTAAAGTTACAAATGATACACTAACAACTTTGATCCCTTAAGATTGTCCTTCATTTTTATCCAAATATAACAGCAGCTGCTCTGAATTATTCCAAGAGAGTTCCTACAGAAAATCAACTTAGATTTTAACATGATAGATAACTCAAATACTAGCTGTCGTGATCATTATGGTCACAAAATGCCAGCCAACTGATACCTAGAATAAGGATATGAATAATTGTGTAATCTGCATGTGTATTATACACATATACACACACTTGTGAAAAAGCGAGGACATAAGAGTATGCAATGTAAAATGCTCTAAACTTCTCTTCTCACATCATACATATTAAACATATTCAGTGAACTACGATTACTAAAAACTATTTATCACATGTCCATGTACATTCATTGTCATGCCAGGTCTAGTTCGTAGACCTAAAAGTTCTAGCTTTTCTCCCTCTACCTAAACATTGGAGCATCTAGACATGATTTTCGTTAAAGCTGCTCTAACAAAATAAGTATTTTGAGAAGTGCTATAGAAAACTTAATTTATTTACTTTGCTTGACTAATGACTGAAGGTATTCTTCTTGGGTTGATTAATGAGACACTAGCACTAGGATCGCAACAGAGAGCACTATATCAGCTGCCACAACAGATGGGATATGGAGTCACAAATAAATAAAGTATACAAATACATAAATATTAATATATAAAAACATATAACAAGAACAATCGTTTATTTTGGCAGTGTGATGCTATGTGTACTTATCTACCTTATGGCCAGTTTGGTGCACTCACAATTCTATTTTAAAACAAGTAGTGTGAGTGTGTTTTGTTGTGTGGGAATTGAGTTGTGTTGCACAGGTGTTACAAGTAAAGATTTTTCCGTAGTGTATGAGAGAGATGTAGTTGATACTTCTCAGGATTCTGCTGATTGTGTCTAAACACGTTTCTGTTGACCTCCGTCATGATGTCCAATAAAGGCATCTTTCTGCAAATTTAAGGGGAAAAAACAATAGTTATAGTTTTAATTATTTTGTTTCTTCTGAGTGACACTACCAACTACAAAAGCAACATTTTAAATGATTTAGCATGCACAGTGTACAGTTACTGCAGTGTTAAAATGTCTGGTCCCAAGCAATAATAGACTGCCTCATGGAGAACATTGGCTCTTTAAGACAGCTGGTAAAGAGTTCATAAAGTACCTCTCATGCCCCCTCAATAAGGCAGAGTTTAATGCATGCAGGTAAACCGACTGATGGCCAGAACCTTCCAGCAGTTTTGCCTCTGCGGTGCACACACTCCAAAGGACATCAGCTGACAATGGGACAGTCCCTGGTTCAGAATACTGGCATTTTGGTCCATCTGACTCAATGTATTCATCATCTATTGCGGGTGTTAAAGGGTTTTCTGTGGTCCTATAGATCTGGGTAAAGAAGAGTTTGGGTTTTCCACCCAGAGAGGGACACTGGTTCGGGCTGAAAAGCTGCCGGAGATCCTCCAGAATCATGCCAAGGCTGTTTGAGTCTGTAGCCAACAGATGAGTGCCTGTTCCTCTGCTAATGAGGCAACAGACAAAGTAGTTGACCCTCTGAAGGCTCCGGTTCCGGGTCAGGTCCTCCAAGACCTTCTGGGTTTCTTTCAGACCCAGGAGAGAGTGGAAAATGACCCTGAAACCCAGGCGCTCAAATGTCTGATTCAACATCTCTGAAAGGACATGAACAATGTAGATGTTTAGAAGCAGGTTCTTTTCTCATGGTTCCTAATTTGTAATTAAACGGAAAAGCAAAAAAAAAAGCCCAATTAAAAATGGTAATTTCTTTAGAACATCGTGGGTGGAATTTTTTTCAAATCAGCCTTCCCCTTTAGGCAAACATCATGATTTTCTGCAAACAAATTTACCTAGCAAACCAATGGGTCAGGTTTTCAGAAGCAGTAAATGACACTATAACGTCTGCTAATGATTAGAACATCCAAAAATGGTAAAGGGTCAAAACCTGTATCACACACACTTTATGACACACACACTTACGTCCATCAAAGCCAATGCAGTCAATAATCACACACAGGCCTCTGTGCTCAGGATTTATTTGATATTCCTCCAAAGAAGCCTAGCAGACATACAGACAGTGTTGAGAAACAGCTTATAACCTACTCAAATAAAACAACCATCAGAAAAAAATGGCTAGACTTTGCCACAATGACTATTTATTAATAAGGGAGGAGCAATTTCTTACCTGCTGTTGTTCCGTCCCTGTTTCAGGCACCGAAAGCTTCAAACTTTTTAACTCTAGAAAAAGACCATAGGTAAGTCTATGTTATGTTATCCATAGGATCGAAGTTTAAACAAAAAAGGAATAAAAACTCACCTTGAGAACAGCATTGTTGTCGTCTCACTGGTTTAACTGAAGACTTACACTTCCCAGGTGTGAACTGAAATGAAGAAATATAGAGAAACCATTAGTAAAATGTATATAATTAACATACTGCATCTATCTATTGTGAAGTTATAAGAAAATAATTTTCTGAAAATGTTTTACCTTAAAGGAATTCTGAACTTTAGTGTCTGCACATTGTACGTTCTGACCTGAATAAAGTGATTAAAAGAAAAAAGATTGAATGATTATTATTTTTTTACTTTAAATGTATTTTCGGTTGGGTGCCGCTCAAGCTTGGTAACCGGAGCAATGAAAAAAAAAAAAGCGTAACAGGAGAATGAACCTCATTGGTTCTTGCGGAAGGTCAAACGCACTGCGTAACACGAGAATGAACCTCATTGGTTCTTGCGGAAGCTCAAACGTGCTGTGTGACAGAAGAATGTACCTCATTGGTTCTCGCACGTCAAGCAAACATGCTTGAGCTTCCGGTTACCACAACTGATGTCTGATTTTATGATGTATATACGTGAATTAAGGCTCAAATTAAAACCGTTCTTCATCATATAAAGCAAATGTTTCTTTAGAAATGTTTTACTAAACCGTTCAATTCTTATGGTATTAGTTTTACAACATCTTTACTAAATTTCGAAGCGTCAAAGTGTCAGTTGCATAGCTGTCTATGGAATGACAGAAAGCTCTCGGATTTCTTCAAAAAGATCTTCATGTGTATTCCGAAGATGAACAAAAGTCTTATGGGTTTGGAACGACATAAGGGTGAGCAATTAATGACAATTTTCATTTTTAGGTGAACTAATCCTTTAAGTTTTGCATAATCAAATCAAAAGTTGTAACCGATGTTGCATAAACCTTGCAGTGCATTTTTCTCTGCTGACAAGCAGAATAATGACCTCAGAAATGACTGACCTCTATTCTGGTAGGCCTGAATCCTTTTGACAAGGTCCATTCTTTGAATGTTCCTCAAACACTGTTCAAGCAGGTCTAGCTTATCACAAGATACTTCATCTAACTTCTCCAACTCCACCACCACATCTAGAAAGCTCTATTAGAAACCAAATGCAATGAATGTAATATGAATATTTATGTTCAGTTTACTATCATTTTTAGTACAAACATTCTGAAGGTTACACATGTCTTACAGTAGCTCTAGCCATTCTTTCTTTGGGCAAGATACTGTTCAGAAGAAAGATAAGAGACTGCAATTCATGCTTCTCCAGGTTTTCATTCACATCTGCCATTAGAACCCTGTGCAAATGAGATAATCAGTGAAAATAACACTCTTGGGTATTTCTGCATGGGGTTTTCCACAAGAGAGTGCTCTAATAACCCCAAAAAACAAAATGTCAGGCTCTAAAATAAGACTTTTCATTACCACACTCAGAGATGTAAGAACTAATGTGATAAATTACCTGTAATCTGAGAGGGCCCTTCCCTCCTGCAGAATCCTTTCTACCTGTTGTTTGTTGGTGCCAAGATGTTTCTTTAGGATATCAAAGCGCTTCATTCGGAACATGAGCTCCATCAGCAGGGCATCACCAGCCTGAGACTGACCCGCTTGATTCTGTCTCTGTTTGGCAAAGGCCAGTAAAGCTCCTCTCAAATCTTCCACACAGGTGTTGGTGAACAAATCCGTACAAAGGTACAGAAGGATCCTACACTCCTCGTTGTTAAGAGATGCGGTCACTTTGTTAACCATGATTGAAAATCCATCCGCCATTTCACTGTATGAACCTGTATAGATGCTGAAGGTTATAATTTGGGTCATTTTAAAAGCTGGGAGAAGGCAATTTTAGGCATTTTAAGCATCTATTTGTCCAGTCCGGAAAAAAGTTTTTTTTTTTTTTTTTGGAAGAAATTGTTGAATAAAAATTGGATTTATCTTGACAGAGAGGGGGGGGAATCCACTGCAGCCTCATTCGTCACATTCTTGTAGAAATCAACAGCCACTTTTGGATTTTAACTCGTAAGTGACAAGCACTTACAGTTTTGAAGGCCAAAAGCTTTTGTGGGGATGCCTGAAGAGGGACTCATCTCCAGGAGACACTAAAAGAAAAAAGAAAATAATTAAACCTGGTAGGCTACTGCTAAAAAGTACCTGGATATCCCTGATAAATAAGTTTGTGTTTGTGCATATCCATTTCAAAAGCGAAACGTTAAATAAATGTAAGGGGATTCCCTGCTTGGTTGCTTATCACATGAAACTCTCACTCACCCACACCTATTCACGCACGCAAAAATATCTGTCGAGTTTAAAATAGTTATCACGAGGCGTAACGTTGAGACTTCTTTTGAAAATCGGTTCTTTGGAACTTAATTCAGTTCAAAAACTGATCTTACGTCATCACTAAAAAGGTTCAACCGATTAGGTGGATCAAGATCCGAATCAAAAGAACGGTTTAATATATGCACAATGACGTCTTGAGATAAAGCAACAGACTACGTGGCCCTTAGGGAGGAGCTAATAGTTAAATGTCCACCTTTAAAATAAGATGTAGGCTAGCTAATATTCGAAAAACACAAACCACGCCACTATGTAGCGAACTAGCGATAAACTAGAGTTATTTTATTCACTGCGTCATACAAATAGGCTATTCTTAAAACAAGAGATTCGAATCGCATTTGACTGAGACGTGTGCAACTAAGTTACGCATTTGATGGTCATTTGATGGTACTATGAATAAAGTTGAACTTATAAAGCATTATTAAAATTACAACGCACAGAAAGACAGCTATATTACCGTTGTCGTTGTGTGTCTTCATCTTGTCGCCTCCGTCTAAAACGAAAAACGAAAGTCAAAGTACAGGGTTGACTACAGGGTTGCCAGGTTTTCACAACAAAACCCGCACAATTGCAACTTAAAACAAGCCCAATCGGGTTTATAGGGGTTCTCTGGTAAAAAAAAATAAATTCCGGGGATATATGTTTTTGGCAGGGTTTCCTGCTAAATCGAGCATTTCCGGCGCTAAATAGAACATTATTGGTGTCACTTCAACTCGTGGACATGAAAAAGCCCGCGGGAACGGTGTTAAAGTAGGGGAAACCGCGGACTTGGCAACACTGGTTTGTTGACTGAAAGAGATAGGCTAAACCTAAAAGCCACTCCCTCAAAGATGACTAGATATCTAGATAGAATTTCGTAATTCATTCATTCATTCACTATTTGCTCTTACTCGATTCTGAATTCTTTCTTCTCATTACATTTCATTAGTGCTGATTGTGTACCAGACTGGTTGAATTGGATCTGGGTGGGTTATTATAAGGGAAGGGATGCTTGTTGACAGGCAATATTGAACAAAAAAAAAGTTTTGTAATTGAGTGGTTGGCAAATAACCACTAAAAATGCTTATTTTTCCCCCTTTTTTGTAAAACACCACTTTTGAAGGAAAAAAACAACATGCATATTGTTATGTAGTGTGAAGTCTGAGAAAACATAATTTTTCCCGTTTTTTTACATTTTTAATTTGAAATGTGTCCTATGGTGTGACGTAGAAAGTTAATAATATAGGGGTGTTGCACTAAAGGACTACAGATTTGAACACTTTTATAGTGGTTCCATTTTGAGACAAAATCTTACCATATGCACCTCATGGGCTTCACAGTAAAACGACCTTGAATGGGGTCCTTCAACTAATTAAACTTGTCGGTGGAATTGTTTTGCCTGAGGTATTTATTAACATTTGTATGCTTTTATTTTTTTAAAAGTTGTAATTTACTGAACCATGCTTGAGACAGTCACACCATAGGACAATTTTGAGATTTGGCTCAAGATTTGGCTCAAGAAGGTTTTTATATCAACAGGTCCATGTAAGACAAAGAAATGTTTAACCATTTACTACATTTTAAATGATGACAATGTGTGACCGTGAAAAAGCCATGTCACGTCAATAACAATTATAGCACACCATTAACAGTAGATGAGACCTGCAAAAACTGAGAGGAAAGTCTGAAAGGAAAACTATTGAAACAAATGAGATAAAATTATTTAATGCTAAACAAGGAAAGTCTGAAAGGAAAGTCTGAAAGGAAAACTATTGAAACAAATGAGATAAAATTATTTATTATAAATTGCTGAAAATGAAATAACATTTACACACCCAGTGCATAAGTGTGAAAACCGAACTTTTTAAAGTTCATGCTAAAGAAAACAAAGTTTGTGCTTTGAAACCATGTTTACAGAAAAACAGTGTTTCTTTGTAAACGTTTAAGTGTTCTTTGTAGAACAGTTTAAGGCTGGCCTAACTGCAATTTTGTCTTTACATGTTTTACATTTCTTTTTTAACGTACTGAAAATTATGCAGATCAGATGCATAGATCTCTGGTAAGATATTTGGTAATTTAGAGGGTTCTCACACTTTTTATGGGACACTTTTTTTTAAAATAATTTTGATCCTTCCAGACCAATCCAGATTTGTGACTTAAAATAATAACTCCCAAATCAGACAAGAGCATTTTCTAGTAAACTAAACCTTTAAAGCTAGACAAGTATATATCCACAACAGAATTGTGTATTCATTTTCCATTCAGTATTCCCATTTTCCAATGACCGTGGGAACCCTGCATTTAATTATTTTACAATACAACAGTATGCCTCCATAGTTGTAAATGAGTACTATAATTCATACATCCTTGTCAGAGCAGTACTATCTATTGAGTTTTTGAGCAGACACCGCCCCATCTGAAGTAAACGTGTCCAATAATCTATTAAAGTCCTTTTAAAAGGTTTTTGAAAATGTAATATGATCTTCCGGGACAACAGAACCATTATCCTTAATGTGTGTAAAACATTTAATGGCTGATATCCTTGGTGAACACTAGTATAGCACCGTTGTTGTTACACCTGTGAAAATACAAAGCACCACACTGTTTCAAACACTAACACAACAGTTCAGTGGGGACATATATGACAGAATGTAATATAAAAAAAAAATAATAAAAGTATTCAAAGTGTAAAATCACAAAGTGTAAAAGTTCATTTGTCTGCTTAGAGTGTTGCTGTTGTTTAGTGTCTGGTTCAAGTGCAAGTATCGATCAGATAGCTTGAGAACACGTGTAAAGTGTATAATGCATGACAAAGGTAAATATGTAGCAAACTTCTAATTACACATTAAACATTTTTTTAAGGATGTTAAGAATGTTTCAGTTTCAGATTCTTTATACCTGCTGTACATACAAGGTACATAATTCCCCTTCGATTGAAATCTGCGGTTGAAAACAAAACAATGTTCCTCAGTAAGTAACATGCCATTTTATTTATTTCCTGTCAGTGGCGCTCCATTCTTCTGCTTAGATGAATCTGAAGGTTTGATATAAAGCTATAGTTGCCTTTGACCATCATAGAGCAGATCTGACTGATTAAGATCACTGACAGTAAGAATGTCCTAAAACGTCCTAGGTAGTCCAAGCATGTTGAAAAGCATATCTGCCAAACATTCCTTTCTTTGTAAAATTGCAAGGATACAATCTGGAAACTTAGGATTTTTAGCCTAATCAAACTTGAAAGCTCTGAATATAAATCATTGTTACAGGTACTTACTGTACTTACTGTAGAGATACTTACTGTACTATGTAAACTTAAATAAGAAAAAAAACCTCCTTAGTGCATATTTAATGATTTAAAAACAGTTTGATTTATGTTCTGAAGCGAATTATAAGCTTTTGGATATCTAATCATTATGAACTGCACCATTAAAACCTCATTTTACATTTGATATGGAAAGATGATGTGCTGAATTCTTAGAGTAACTTGGCTCTGTATTTGAAATTTTATGTAAAATTGTACAATATATGACAAAATCATAGATGATTCCCTAGCAACATGTAAAAATCAATAAAACTGCAAAAAAAAGACCTGTCTGAAAAAGCTCATTCCAAAATGAAAATTCTGTCAAGTACTCATCCTCCCGTTGTTCCAAACTGTGTGACTTTCTTTCTTCTGTGGATTAACATAAAATAAAATGTATAAAATAAGCATTAAAAACTTTTTGAGAAATGTCTCAATGTAGGTTCTGTTTGTTTGTAAGAAAATGGTTTGGTTGTTTCAAAATATATTCTTTTATAACAGCATAAGGATGAGGAAAAACAGAATTTTCATTTTTTAAGTGAATGCCCAGGATTGAAAAAAGGTTAAAATCTATCAAAAATCATTTTGACTCATTTCAACAAGTCAAAATAATCTTTGTGGAAATCGACAGCATGCTACAGATGATGTTGACCGAGCTTCACTTGTATTAAACCCAGAATGTTATTCCATGGTTTTTGAGTTCACAAAGTAGAAGTGTGTTCAACATCATCCATCCTCTTTCCTGGAGGGTCCCGGAGAGAGTGTCAGAGTCCAGCAGCTCAACAATATTGTACGGGGCACAGTCTTCCAACCCCAGCTTGCCACACATCCACCCACAGAAGCCCTTCTCGAGGTCCCTCACCGCCAGCCACCATTCTCCAAACACCCAGGAGAGCTGGGTCACAGCGGCGTACACCCCCATACAAACACACAGCACCATGATCAGAACCGGGTATAGCAGAATGAGCAAGGGACACACCGTGATCTTGTGCAGAAAGCTGCGCTCCTCGTTGTAAACCAGGAAGACGTTGTACCAGGTGAGCGTTCCGTAGTAAAACGACGTGATGAAAGAGAGAATGAAGATGAACGGGGAGCAGGAAAGGCTCCAGAGAAGAACATGAGGGCCCTGGCTGACTCCCAGCGCGCAGGGTTTTTGCTTGGCTTCCGCGAGCCCGTCACATTCTGCATCTAGACGTTCTTTAGAGCGTGCCATGTCTCTCAGCTCTTTGTCAGTAAGGGTCATATAGATGTCCACCATTTGGCCTTTCCGCTTTCCTCGCGTGATGGTGCCAGTCAGGGTTACGAAACGGCTGTCAGGAGGGATATCCTCTTCTTCTGTGAATGAGAGATAAACATTTAGGAGAATATTGCATTAACACTTTATTATTTATAAATCTGTCAATTGTGTGGGAAAAAAAAGGAAATGCACTACAAGGAAACCATCGGGATCAATCCATGCCAGCAGACACGAAACCCGTGCCTTGAATTAAATTACACTCACTAATTACTTAATACAGAAATCAATAATCTAATTAATAACTAGTAATATATTACATTTATATTTATAACAAAATGTACTTAAAAAACCTGCAAATTAATAATTTAATAATTTATCATTTTATTAATTATACTATTATACTTAATTTGACCAATGAATAATTATACACTACTGTGTTCAAAAGTGTGGGATAAATGAGAATGAATTTTTTCATGTTTCATGCTCATTAAGGCTATATACATACAAAATAGAATAAAACAGTAATACTGTGAAATATTACTACAATTTAAAATAACTGTTTTCTATTTGAATATATTTTCATTTATTCCTGTAATATCAAAGCTGAATTTTCAGCGTCAAATGATCCTTCAGAAATCATTCTAATTTCTCATGAAACATTTCTTATTATTATCAATGTTGAAAACAGCTGTATTGCTTAATATTTTTTGGACAATGTAATACAAATTTGTAAAATTTTATGATGAACAGAAATTATGGATGGATGGATGGATTGACGGACGGGTGGATATACGGGATGTAAGGTTGGATGGGTGGATGGACGGACGGACGGACGGGTGGAAGGATGGATGGGTGGATGGACAGCTGGATGGATGGATAGTCTCACAAACCCAAAACTTTTAAATGGTAGTATATAAAAAATGTACAAATGTTTCTATCTTTTCCAAGATAGAAATCGCAAATATATAATTTCCTGATATTACAAAGTTGTCCTATCTGTCTGGAAAAAAAACTGCTAACATGAAGATTGTAAAACAATATGTAGATATATGATCAGTGAGGATAAAATCAAGCAATATTTAATATGAGGACAATTACTCATGGTCTCAATCTGGTGTATTCTGGATAGAAAGCACATGTGATATAGAGCTGGTGCCATCATCTATTTTAACCCGAATAACAGTAGACAAACAAATGACGAATATCACTGCACTTGCAAAAACACCACAATACAGTTAGCCCCCAGATATCATATTTTCACCTTCATCAGGTGGAGGACTAAAGGTTCCATCCACATTCGCAGAGGTCCCCTCCCTAGCATCATCATCCTCCAGGTCAGAGCGGTAGATGATCTCTTTCTTTTTCTTCTTCTTCTTCCTTCGAGTGGTGGTTCCCTCCTCCTCTGCTGATCTCTGGAGCGTGTTCACTGGGGTCTCCTCTGTCCCAATCACTCCCTCCAGCTCCAAACCACTGATGTCTCCAGATGCCCCTTCACCCATCATGACTATGGACTCAGCGAGATTCCTATATGATGTCAGTGTGCAACTGGACACACCTGCTTGCTGTGTCAATCACCCTTTTAAGATGTCGCCTTCTAGTATTAGAGGAAAAATCACAAAGCATGCTGTTATATATAATGTTATTTTGTTTTGCGTTACATTACATCGCATTTAAGGACCTGGCACTGTTCATATCTAGTCACACCCCACGCTTACTATCTGTTTATGATTCATACAATACTGATGTGATAATACACGGTTCTTACCTTGGATGAATTCCCAAGCAATGCATGCAGGGGTCGCTTGGTTAATGCATTCAGTTTATCATTCGCAAGTGCTCGCCACGTGTTACATTGTAGCGCTTGGTTTATTTTTTTTCGGACAGTGCCACACCGAGGACAACGCATCCCCCCTCACGCCGATAATGCCATTGTTGAGCCAATCAGCGGCGCGCGCAGCGAACAGTGCGCATGCTCGCGTAATGCGGCGCTCTGCCTAGCAACCGGCACTTCAGGGAGCCTCAATTTTTAAATATGTTCCGAGGAAGATGCCAGCAAAACCGATTAATCATTAATTCCCCCTGACAATGATCTTAAAAAAGATTATCACCATTCTTTTAATAAAAGCATGATTTTATATTGAAACACAAGCACGTACCACACTGCCATGTTTGGATAGTAGCTACTCATTCATAATTTCATTTTGGTTTTAGACGATGAACACGTTGTCATGTTCTGGAGTACTATGCACTAGCTGGCCACTTATTAAGAAATATTTAATTGTACTTATTTTGTACTTGTAGCTACTAATAAAAAATAAACCTAAATATGTTGTGTGTGTGTGTGTGTGTTTACATTGCGTCAAGTGGTAAAGTATTTGTTGTTCTTAAGTTTTCCTTAAATTAAATTTTTGTATTTTGTAATATCACTTTAGTTTAATTAGTCAACATCGTCCTCAATGATGGTGACGTATTGGTGGGTATTTCTGTGAAAACAACAAAATGGTTAAAGCATTCATTTTAATCAAACTATTGTGTTTACCATTTTAATTAGTCATATTTCTGAAAGTCTGGTATTTCAGTTATGTTATCAGATAAAAAGCTACTTCATAACAGAAATGACCCAGCAAAACAAATGCAATTGGGTTGTTGATGTGACATGGCATTTTCACTGTCACACAAGATAAAAATGAACATAATTAGTACTGTCATCATTCAAAACGCAGTAAATGGTTAAACATTTCTTTGTCTTACATGGACCTGTTGATATAAAAACTGCTTTGTCTCAAAATTTGTTTTATTTTTTGGGGCCAAATCACAAGATGGACCTATGGTGTGACTGTCTCAAGTTAAATTACACCTTTTATCAATTAAAAACAAAAGCATTCAAATGTTAATAAATACCTCAAGAATAATTTTACAAGTGTCTATTTTAATAAATGACAATAATGTTTTCATCCATATATTTCTAAACGTGTAGTTACTTGATACTTTTTGTCACTGAAAACCATGTCCTCGGGTGTGACATCATATCCTGATTTTAAATCGGGCAATTCCACTGACAAGTTTAAGTTGAAGGATCCCATAAAAGGTCGTTTTTGTTTTACTGTGAAGCCCATATTATACACATGGTAAGATCTTGTCTCAGAATTGTTAACTTTTTTGGAACCACTATAAAAGTGTTCATATCTGTTGTTCTTTGGTGCAACACCCCTATATTCTACATCCTTTCTGTCACACCATAGGACACAGTTCAGTAAAAAAATATTTTAGTGAAAGAATTGACAAAGTTAGTGACCCCGTATATTTTATCAAACATCAAACTTCACACTACATAACATGCATTTTTTCTTCAAAAGTGGTGTTTGACAAAATGAGCATTTTTTACATCTTATTTGGCAACTAAGCAATTGCTTAATTTGAAAAACAACTCCTTACATTTTTGTAATCTCAAAGTGACAGATGATACATGTTCTTTTTACAAGATTACAAATGTTATATTCACTTTAATATCACACTATTACACATATTAACATTGATTAAACAGTTCTTTGAGAACTAGAGTTTAGAGTTTAATTATGCAATGATAATGCAAAAAAATCTGTGAGCATCACTCAAAGGCCACAGTCGAGACGTGTTGAAATTCCAAGCAAAAGAAAAAAACATTTGCTCTTCACCCACGCTGTGATGAAGAGCAGCTGTTTGACAGTCTAGGCTTGCTTTGTTATGATTCACAGCTTGGATTTGGTCATGTTCATGATTTCTCTCAGTGTGTCAGTATTTTCTCCCTCTGGGGCTGGAGGCCAGGCACTGTGGTCTGATCAGAGAAACACAAACACAAACAGAAAGCATTCGCATATGCAAATAGAAACAACATCCGCCACTGATTTCGAAACAAATACAGCATGAGTTATGCTCTCATTCGGCTCAAACATGGGTACCTGGGATTTCCCACACAGAATGATAGAGGCTCTGTCCTGCATCGACCTTCAGGGTTGCTCCACTGATGTAGCTGGCAGCCGGAGACAGCAAGAAACATACAGCTGGTGATATCTGATAGAAATAAATATATAAATATTTTATATATTATTGTATTAAATATTAATATAGGACTCGATCAGAACAGACATTTATTTCAATCTCAGATTATTTAAACACTCATACATACATACATACACACATACATACATACATACAGTACATATACACATACACACACACACACACACACACACACACACACACAGTAATTGTATTCTGATCTTTGATTCTTTGATTAGTTTCTGATTATATTTCAACATCATGATAAGTTATAGAGAGATACCTCCTCAGGAACGCCAAGTCTTTTAGCAGGACTAAATGGCACTGACATCTTAAACAAAGTAGGCCCATATTCTTTGTAGTTTTCCATAGCAGTCTTGGATATGATAGTTCCCTAGAGTCAAGAAACACAAAAACAGAACAAATGCACACACATGGTTTCTGTGATACATTTCAATAGGGTTCATACACATTTCTACCAATACATTTCCATTACTTTTTCATGACTTTTGAGGCAAATCAGAACCGGGATTCTATACATGTAAAATAAGAATAACTAGATAAAATACTGTTTCTGACCCACCCTGCTTTTTTAAAGGTTTGCTTTTTGGTTAGCCAGGTAAGTTTTCCTAACGAAAATAGAATGTTACTGTAGCATTCCCCTAATGTTCTACTCTAACGTTCCCTTAATGTTATATTCTAATGTTCCCTTAACATCATGCGCTAACGTTCCCCTATAACATCATCCTCTAACGTTCCCCTAATGTTCTATTCTAACATTCCCTAATGTTATCCTCTAACGTTCCCCTCATGTTATATTCTAACGTTTCCTTAACGTCCTGCTCTAATGTTCCCCTAATGTTCTCCTCTAACGTTCCCCTAATGTTCTCCTATAACATTCCCCTAATGTTATATTCTAACGTTTCCTTAACATCATGCGCTAACGTTTCCCTAATGTTATCCTCTAGTGTTCCCCTAATGTTATATTCTAACGTTTCTTTAACATCCTGCTCTAACGTTCCCCTAACGTTATATTCTAACATACCCTAACATATTTGAATGTTCCCCTAATGTTCTCCTCTAACGTTCCCTTAATGTTCTCCTCTAACATTCCCGTAATGTTCTCCTCTAACATTCCCCTAATGTTATTTTCTAACGTTTCCTTAACATCATGCGCTAACGTTCCCCATATGTCATTCTAACGTTCCCCTAACACCATATTCTCATGTTCCCCCAACATCATCCTCCAACCATCCCCTAACATTATATTTTAACTTTCCCCTAACATCATATTCTAACATCCCCAGCGTGATCCTCTAACATTCCCCTAACATCATATTCTAACATTCCCCTAACGTTATTCTCTAACATTCCAATAACATTATATTCTAACGTGTATTGCAGTTGAATTAGAAGTGCATTATTTAGATAAATAATAAAAACATAATTTTGAAAAACTTAAGAGGCCATAATACTACGGAAACTTTTTCAGGCAAGACAAAGCAATTTTTGTACATTTAATTAGCCTATATAATTAGCTTATATTTACATTGATTAACCATGATTAGATGATTAATCAATAAGGAGGAATATAATTCAAACAATTCAACCTAATTTTAGACAAGACTACACAAATACAGTGGATGCTTTCAAATTGTTTCCAAAACTGGCACTAACCGGCGCCACAGAGTTGACCCGGACCCCACTATCAGCCCACTCAATGGCCAGGGTCTTAGTCAGGTTGTCCACTGCAGCTCTGGCCGCTCCTGTGTGCCTGTCATTAAAAAAGTCTGGCAGTTTAAATGTAGCTTAGAGAGGAGACCAAATGCATTACCATGAGAGGATGAATATTTAACCAGCCATTAAATGTAAAGTAATACAGAATATTTTCTATTAACCAATATTTTTACCAACTCACGCCATTCCAGGGAAACCCTTCCACATGTCCGCAATGATGTTCACAACCACACCTCCATTATCTTTCATCCATGCATTGTATGCTACGAATCAAGAGCAAAAGTTGTCTGAGTGTAGCTCTTGAAGTAGTTTGCAGAATTGTCAACATGTCATTTCATTATTTAGTTAGAAACAAGGCTTACAGTTTACACATACAAGCACAAGAAATACACTCTTAAAAACAAAGGTTCTTTATTGGAATCTGATGTCTGGTTCCACAAAGAACCTTAAACATCCATGGAACCTTTCTATTGCACAAAAGGTTCTTTATAATGGAAAAGGGTTCTTTAGACTATTAAAATGTTCTTCACTCTAAGAAAAAAATATGGTTCGGCAAATACTTTATTTTAGGGTTCAGTTCTCGTGTTAACTAGTTAATACTAGGATATTGGCTGTTTATTAGTACTTATAAAACACATATTAAGGTCTTATTCTACATACCTTAATCTTTAAATTACTAAATATTAATAAGCAGTACATTAGGAGTTAATTGAGGAAAAAGTCATAGTTAATAGTGAATATGTGTTCCCATACTAAAGTGTTACCATGGTTCTTTTAAATACGGTTCCCTGAAAGTGAAAACAGAAACCTAAAACAGATCTTCATCGCTGTGAAAAACCCCTTTGACTACCATAGCAGGAAAAACATACTACTGTAGTCAATGGGGGCCAAGATCTGCTTGGTTACAAACATTCTTCCAAATAACATTCTTCCTGTAATGTATACAGGTTTGGAACAACTTAAGAGTGAGACAAAATTTTTATTTAATTTTTTGGGTTAACTATCCCTTTAAGAGTGAAGCCGATGACTAAACTGATGTTTCTAGTTTCACATTTATGTCGAACCTTCTTTGCAGCATAAGAAGGTTCCGTTGAGGTTGGTGTCAATCACAGCATTCCAGCCTTTTGCACTCATCATGTTCGCTGGGCTGGAAAACTGCCCACCTCCATTATTCACTAAAAAGTCGATCCTCCCATGGAGCATCAGGGTGGAAGACATCAGGTTCTTCACCTGTCAAAAATGAGAGCTTAAGAATATATTTTCTCCGTAGAGTCACAGCACTTTATAATCCGATTCAAATACTCATGTGATCGAAATTACAACTATTTGCCTGTGCCGTTTAAACCGTCGACAAAATCACATTCAGATCTGCGTTGGCACTGAGTGTAACAATGTGGCGGCCATGGCGGATCAGGAGCCCTGGGCGGCCATGGCGGATCTGGCAGTTCAAGGGGCCATGGTGGTAATGGTAGTTTATGGGGCCATGGTGGTAACGATAGTTCAGGGGGCCATGGCGGTAACAGTAGTTCAGAGGGGCATGGCGGTAACGATAGTTCAGGGGGCCATGGCGGTAACAGTAGTTCAGAGGGGCATGGCAGTAACGGTAGTGGGCTGGAGCCTGGATGGCCTCGTGGGCTGGAGCCGGGGCCTGGACGTGGGCTGGAGCCGGGTGCCTGGACGTGGCTGGAGCCGGGTGCCTGGACGTGGGCTGGAGCCAGGGCGGCCTCGTGGGCTGGAGCCTGGATGGCCTCGTGGGCTGGATCTAGGGCCTGGGCGTGGGCTGAGCCGGGCGGCCTCGTGGGCTGGAGCCTGGATGGCCTCGTGGGCTGGATCTAGGGCCTGGACGTGGGCTGGAGCTGGGGGCCTGGGCGTGGGCTGGAGCCGTGGTGGCCTCGTGGGCTGGAGCCTGGATGGCCTCGTGGGGCTGGGGCCGGGGCCTGGGCGTGGGCTGGATGGCCTCGTGACAGGTGAAGAACCTGATGGGGCGGCCTCGTGGGCTGGAGCCTGGATGGCCTCGTGGGCTGGATCTAGGGCCTGGGCGTGGGCTGGAGCGGGGGCCTTGACGTGGGCTGGAGCAGGGGCGGCCTCGGGCTGGAGTCAGGGCCTGGGCGTGGGCTGGAGGCGGGGCCTGGACGTGGGCTGGAGCCGGGGCCTGGACGTGGGCTGGAGCCGGGGCCTGGGCGTGGCTGGAGCCTGGATGGCCTCGTGGGCTGGAGCCGGGGCCTGGACATGGCTGGAGCCTGGATGGCCTCGTGGGCTGGAGCCGGGCCTGGGCGTGGGCTGGAGCCGGGGCCTGGGCGTGGGCTGGAGCCGGGCGGCCTTGTGGGCTGGAGCCTGGATGGCCTCGTGGGGCTGGGGCCGGGCCAGGGCCTGGGCGTGGGCTGGGCCGGGCGGCCTCGTGGGCTGGAGCCTGGATGGCCTCATGGGCTGGATCTAGGGCCTGGACGTGGGCTGGAGCCGGGCAGCCTGGACGTGGGCTGGAGCCGGGCGGCCTCGTGGGCTGGAGCCTGGATGGCCTCGTGGGCTGGATCTAGGGCCTGGACGTGGGCTGGAGCCGGGCGGCCTCGTGGGCTGGAGCCTGGATGGCCTCGTGGGCTGGAGCCGGGGCCTGGACGTGGGCTGGAGCCGGGGCCTGGACGTGGGCTGGACTGGGACTGTGGGGCTCCTCGTCCACCATTCCCACAGTGAACGAGAACCCACTCAAGACCAGGGCATGGTCGAGGTTTTGGGCCAGGGAAAAGTGAATCTTGGCAAACATGAGGGCTTAAATACACAGACTGAGGACAAGACACACCTGTGATTTTTTTAAAACTTAATTAAACATTTTTAAATAGACTGCATCAATTCATATTGTGTCTAGTTAATCACGTTATTTTGTTTACTCTGTTCAGAATCATGGGATAGTGATCTTTATTTGAAACAAAACAATTGTGATTCTCAATTCAATCGTGCGGCTCTAATTCTAAACTCAACCAGATGTCCGGAATTTTTTTTATTATTTTGATTTATTTTCTGGTTAAATACACATAAAAAGAAAATATTAAATGTCATGGATAAATATTTACTGAGTAATCCACTATTTTATAGAGTGGGATCAAAATTACCGTTTTCACCTGTGATTTTGAGCCAAATTACAGGGGGTAAAATGACATTAGAAAGTTGGTAGCATCATTATTTTATTTTTACACAGAGATTGCTAGGTCTATTAGTTGACTTAAAGCAATCCGCATTGCATTATATGCCAACGGTGACTGTTCTAAAATGAGAAAAAGCACTTCTTGTTTCCCTTTATTAAAACAACTGCATAGAACATTCCTGTGTAACATAAACATTATTTTTCTACCCCAGTAAATTGACTCCAAATCTCAGGGGAAAATTCTAATTTTGACCCCCTTTACAAAATAGTGGATTACTCAGTAAGTACACATTTCATATTTTGGCTTACATCAATATTTATGTTTGTTTTCAGAAAATTGAGCCAGGGAATTTTCAGAAATTTGGTTGACGTGACATAAAATTGCCCCTATACTGCTATTATCTATAAAAAGGAATTGCCAGAAAACAGAATTTGTCCTGTACTGAAAACAAAGACATTTTACACAAGCATGATTCTCAGGCATGGAGGCAATGTATAAATACATGTTCATGAGACTGTCACCTCTTCTTCATTCCGGATGTTGCACTGTATAGGGGTCACTTTAGCTGGACTGGATGGGGGAATTTTCTGTGTCAGCTCTTCAGCTGCTGACTCCAGACGCTCAAGCTTTCTGGATGATATGACCACATTGCATCCTACAACATGGGTGACATTTGAGAGAGACTAATATATAATATATATATATATATATATATATGAAAAAATAATGTAACTGTAGTATTAGGTTCTATACGGTAGTATTAGAATACGGAAATGTGAGGAACATATATTGAGGGTGTTACGGACGGTACTTGTGCGCATGATAATAAAAGTTTTTCAGAAGTTATGACTGGCTTTCGTCGTCCTCCATTATAAATGTTACCGTTGTACCTATTAAACAACAGAACAAATGTTTTTGTGGCAAAAACACGGAAATAATACGTTTTTTTATACTATTGTTTAGGCCAGGGTCATTGTGTGTGTTTTTTTGGGGTATTTTGGTGTTGTAGTCTGAAATGAAATAACTGAAATCATTTGGCGAAGTGATATGAGCCTGTAATGCGGTCAAGAGGACCTGCCTGGAACTACTGGAGCCATGCGTTTCCCTGAAAATAACTGCACACCTTAGAACGTTCGTCAGCCAATCAGATTAAAGCATTCAACAGCCCCGTAGTATAAGGAGTATAAGTGCAAGAATATTTAATAGTTGAGGCAAGACAATACAGGCAAACCCATTGTTTTATTAACGTTTTACAGAGGGTTTGTTCCTATATCATTTAACATTATATTCCAAAATATGTTTCACTATTAATTTCTTTCGATTTTTTCTCTATAAACATAAAATACGTTGCATTGTTAATAGTTAAACTGGTGATTGATAAAGAGGAAAAATTATATTTAGTAAATTATTGACTTGATTACTGTGTTGCTCAATAACTGGACTAAAGTTCACGGTTATTCACCTTTATTGAGCGCATCCTGATCTAAAGACAAAGACAAATCCATCTGTAAAACCAGTAAGAGCGTACCTAACTGTAAGAGCTCAGAAGTAATAGCTTTTCCAATCCCAGTGCCGCCTCCCGTCACGATTGCAACTTTGTGATTGAAAAGACCAGCTTTAAAAATACTGGACGCAGCCATGATTTCTGAGACAGACGGACTGTGAAGCAAGACTTAAACATTTTTAAAATAAAAGTCCCCTTCCGGGTGTCGATATAGCTTCTTGAGTTCTGTGCACGACCGTTTGCGCTTCGAACTTTTAATACAAACGATAATTATTATTATTAGATTTCGTAAATTCGACAAAAAAGAAAAAATATATAATCAAATTACTTTCATTATTAAAACACGAAAGACATATCAGTATGTAAAACCATGTGATTTTATTTTACACTATGTACATTGACATAAAACGAAAAGAAAATGAATTCCATAATCGTATTAACTTGTCAATTACAGATAAACAAGTGAACTCAAATAATATGTCTTCATTTTCTTATGGTTGAATTTCCTTTACTTTCAATGACAGTTCTGATGTTGTAGAAAGTTTACAGCAAAGTCACAAATTCCGACGTCATCTTGAAAATAGTGTATACAGCACTCAAATCACATACAAACACAACCGGATGCAGACAGTGATGTCATCCACATAAGCTTGAGAACTTTTCAAAATAATGTAAAAACATCCTAATGTTTTATTGCTTATTAGGATTATACATGTATACACATTTACAAAAAATACATGTGTATATATCTATATATGTTATTATCTGCATGGTTTTAAACATACACTTACATATACACAGCAACATTTTAATAACATTGTGCAAATTTGAAGTGAGTGCATACCACAGAGTTAAAAACAATTACGAGGGCCATTGAATTAAAAGTTGCTCAATAAAAACACAATTTGGCTTTATATAAAAAAAAGATTAGGTTTTACAATAAAAACAAAGACGTTAAGAAGGCAAGTCTTGGAAAGAGTGGCACTTCAGCTTTGTGATTCTTAAACCATTGCATATAACAAAAATGATCTGGCCCTAGAGGTCATTTTAAGTAGTACCCAACATCTCACAGTCCTTTACAACAGCCAATGCTGTCACAAACCTGTACAACATAAATGTACTGATATCTACATAACCAATGCAAAGAGTACAACTCAACAATACTATGTCTGTATGTACATGAATTAAATACGTGTCTTCAAGCACTTGTGTGGTTAGCGTCAAGTGAGAGCAGTGGCTTAAAACAAAAGAAATTCCTTGCTTATATTTGGAAAAAAAATTAAAATAAAACCCAATAAGTATGTGTGTGTGTTTCAGTTAAAAAAATAAATTAAACTGCTAGAAGCCAAATCAAAGCAAGGTCTCTAAAACAGTTAAGAGTGAAAGTGCATACTGTAGTACATCATGCGGTTACGGCCTATCTGTTCTCTGAGATCTTTATATCCATTCAAGTCTTCCTTCTCTTCCTTCCTCAGCAGCATATCTGTGTTTCTTCTGAAATGTGGCCAGTTGTCTTTGGGCCACATGAGATTAAAGGCTCTTGTAACACTGCGTTCCGGCATGTAGTGTTTTTGCCCCAAGATGAATTGCGGTCAGTAGCTGTTTTCGTGTCCTGCGAGTATGTAGAGATTGCTGTGTGCTGTTGGATTGTCTGTTGGCCGGCTCTCCAAAACCACCACTCTATAAAGAACAACATCAAAAACAAACACCCTTTTCTGACCATTTTCTGCAAACATAAGCCCTACATTATAAAGCATAGATTGGCAAACCAGTAATAAAGTGTATGATATTAATTAAATAATGACTTCTCACCTGTCTGAACCCAGCAGTCTAAATATCCTTGAGTTGTCAGAAATCTCCTGTGTAATCTGGAATATAAAACAGAATCACAAAATAGGCATGTCACAGTTTAACAAATACAGTTGTGGTCAGAATAATTGGCACACATGATGGATATGATCAAAGATGGCTGTACAAATAAATTGTTTATCCTTTTGATCTATCATTCCTTTTCATTGAAGTAAAATAAATGAATTTGGGGGAGCTTTCACTTAAATGAAAGGTTAGATTTTTGCTCATTTGAAAAATGATAAAAACAGCAGATTTATTTTTACAACCATCTTTGATCATATTTACCAGGAGTGCCAATCATTCTGACCATAACTGTAATTTTTTTCTTACACTACTGTCTGAAATATGTACTGATCCTGATTGGTCATTCACTGCAATAAATATTCACATTTTTGCATAATAACTGCCAAACTTTACATTTTACCATATTAACCATTTTGTGACTAAAAATGTTTACTTTGGCTGCTGATTATAGGGAAGAAAAGAGCTAAATGAGAAAGAATTTTTAAAAATGTTGTAACATAGTTAAATATATCAACTAACTAGACCATATTAAAGTAACCAATATACATATTTCATTTGCAGTACAGGTTACTTTTTAAACAAATGCACACGCACACACACATCAATATAATTTAATTGATATATAAATATGAATTATGTATTTATACAAATATAATATATAATTTCTATTGTAATATATTTGTCTTTTCTGCTTCACAACAGGGTCCTCCATCAGGTTTTTTTTCTTGATATAATTGACAGGCCGTCTGTACATCATCTCTCACATATATAAAACTGAACTTGCCTCATTGGACTTGAAGCTGCGTCCCTGCATGCCATGCCTCCAGAAGGCCAACACACTGTCTTGAAGGCAAACTAAGAGGGATAGATAGATGCAGAAACAGACTAATTAAAACAAAATACTACAATAAAACTTTTTTCCCACATAAAAGTGTGTTTAAATAAGGGTAACTGTTAAATTCAGTGAGCTTAGAGTGGAGTTATGTGAAAATGGAGGAACATATACTTCAGGCCACTGTTAATGTACCAAGGTCCCATACCTATTGATTCAATCTGGAAGTTAAAAGTCAGTTCTGCTGAGAGTTTTCGACTGGACTTTAACCGACCTTGCAAATTCACAATCTTAATGCACCCTGGAGATGAAGAAGAGAGGCAATTAATCATTATATCTGTTTTTTGATATGCATGCATCTGTTATTAATCTATTAATGGCATGTTCTGTACTTACGATCTAAGCAGACTAAAATTGTATCTCTTTCCAGCTGGGTCACATGCATCACACAACTCTGTGGGGTATCTGAAACAACAACAATTTATATTTATATTATATATATATAATATAAAACTGTAATATAAAACACACACACACACAGTATATTTCATGAATATACTGTGTGTGTGTGTGTGTGATAATTCAATATATATATATATAAATATATTTCATCTTTATCTATACATATTTTATATATAAACATACATTTTTTCTTAAATATATACATGCATGTGTGTTCATTTATATATAATTGTACTCAGTACACACACATATATATTATGTAAACACAAACTTTTAATTGGGATGTGATTAATCGATTGCCCAGCACTTGTAAATGTAAAGACTCATCTTAATCAGTGTGATGATATTTAAAAGTACCCACCAGAGTCGAACCAGTTGGATGTAGAGTTGGGATTGAGGGTCTCAAACCGTACCACCTGGTTAAGCTCCGTCCCTTTGCTCACAGCTATGCAGATGAGAGGATACTGATGCTCTGGAACCACCAACATCTCAAACACCTCCAGCGGGCACGGCAGGGGGAAGTCTATGCTCTGCAGGGAATGAGTCAGTGCTTAATTTGGAACAGGCTGCAAGTGAAAATGCCAAGTAAAGCAATTTTAACCTGCAAGTCTTAAGTAGATGATCAGCAAATTTAAAAGCTTAAAGGAAACATGAATAGCTAATAATGTGGCCTACATTATTGCTGGGTTCCATTTCGCATGCTATCCGTACTAAATGGTATTCAAAAATAGATTTAGTACGTCCCGAATCGTAGTAGGTTGAAACGAGTATTCAAAGATACCCGGATGATCTACTATTTCCAGTCAGAATTCAATTAGAACTACAAATCCAAATAAAACGTGTTAAAAAACTACAAACATGACGGATGTGCGAGTCCAACGGTTAAGTAGAGAGGTGTAGATAAAGGGGTTTGAGTGATCAATTATCAGTATTTAACCTGACGAAAATATATTTATTAACTTTTATAACGATACGTTTGGCCATTAACGTTTAAATACATAATTATATTTAAACTGCAAACACATGAGGAGAGTCTCTGCATTAACGACACACGAATGGCAGATCAACGAGCAACTACATTTCTCTCCGATAGGAAATTAAATTGAATGTGGAGGATTTTAACTGTGACGGGCAGTTTAAGCGGTGACATGATGCACAGAGTCCGTTAGATGATGAAGTAGTGTGTCCCAAAGCTTGCATATTCTTCTGCTACACACTCAAAAGTATGTACTTTTTCTTCACAAGAAGAGTACATCTGTTTAGGTCGTAGTTTAAGTAGACTAATTGTCAACCCTTTTCCCATGGATTTTAGTGTGCTGCTAATCTGCAGATCACCCTGTAACGTTGTTTTGGTGATGGAAACCATTGACACTGGGCTCACCTTGACCAACATGAATTTCTGCATGGACTCCACCCACTCAAAAAGGACAACGCTGGACTGAAAGGCACCGCACAGGTACTTGTGACCAGTATAAGGATTCCTCACTGAGAATAAACAAGACAACATATGGAAACAAAATACTGTATAATACCTTAAATAAAGTCTGTTTGATTATATTATCCTTAAAATGCCCCTATTATGCTATTTTGTTTTGAAAGCCTCTTAGAATAGGTTTACATACACCCAAGGTCAAAAAAGAGTTTAATTTTATACATTGCAGCATCATATATTTCTTCACAGTGTCTGAAACATTTCGATCAAGTCTCTCTAAACGCCTCCTTTCTGAAAGCCTACTCTGCTGTGTGATTGTTGTGATTGGTCTACCGCTTACAGCATGTGTCGAAAAACGCAACGTCCATTCCATTACCATATCTGAATTTCAGCTCCAGAGGCTTCCTCAGCTTGTACACACAGCATAGGCTGTATAACAATATGGACGTAGTGTCTGTGACGTCACCCATAGGATTCTGAAGAGCAGTTTTGAAGCGTAAAGTAGAGACGAGCTGGTTTTGCCATCTTAGCAGCGAGTCACTCCCGGATAACAGAAATTTGGCAAAGTGGCGGGACGTGGGCGGAGCTGAGGTGACAATGACTAACAGACAGCAGATAAATGGCTACCCACCTGCCACTCAAAGTGGCCACACCCTTAATTATGCAAGGCTTTATACAATGTAAACGAATGAGTTATAAAATAGTTCACCCCCCTCACAGTTGTCATGAAGGACAAAATTATTTGTTTAGACCAAAACTAGAATTTGTACCAGGATGTAAACATGTTTTATTCTGCTGTAAAGTTGGGCATTTTAACATGGAGCTCAATAAGATTCTGCTCCCTAGTGGCCAGTCGATGAACTGCAGTTTAAGTCACTTCTGTATTGGCTTCAAGAGAGATGACGGCAGGTTGCCGCTTGACACAGTGGATATGAACGGTAACGATGGAATCGGTTTTACCGCATCGATTCGAGCACGAGTCCTCAACCTTTAAGAAGGGCATGGAAAGTGGATTTGCTTTCACAGCACAGAAAACAACATCTTTTCGACATGTTGACAACACAAACCAAACTTTTCCAGGCCTCAGCTACAACTACAGTATTTAAGGGCGGGTAAAAGTAGACAAGCAGCCAATGAAAACCTCGGGTGGGCATTATTCAAATTTGTTACAAACCTATATAGTTTTGTGCAGAAAGACTGGAATTACTGACAACTTGTTTCAGAATCAGTTTTTTTTTTAATGGGAGACAATAACTTTATATGTCATGCAGTTTTATCTTTGAAACTTTGCAGACCTTTTACACTCACAAACAGCTATAATACACACTGCATGAAATGTAATATCTGAAATAGCATAATGGGGCACTGAATTATATGCTTGACATCATCCAAAAGTATATAGTATATTTTACTAAATTCAGAAATACAGAAAAGGAAGAAATGTACGGGATCTGCTCACCTACACAGCACTTTTGACACCCTTTTGTTTCAGGGATCTTATTGGACACTGAGAATTTCCTGAAATTCAAATAAAAACATAGAAAGGAAAATGTACATTTTGGTCACATCCTTACGCACAGATAGAGATCTGAACATTTACCTGGGGATCATTTTGTCAGGAAATCTATATGTTGGTATGGCAACAGGGAGTTTCTGCATTTGTCGAGCATGCTCAAACAGGCCTGTCAGACTGTGAGAGTACAGGTGACACGCTTTTCCTGTGGAAACACAATTTCATTATAAGACATATATGATGCAAAGATTTTTATATGACATTTTACTACAGTTAATTACTCTAGTATTATCACATTACAAGCAGTTCCACTCTATAATGTAAAGTGTGACCCAAAAATAAAAATATTCTAAAATTGTTGCAATCGTAAAAAAAATCTCATTCTGACTAATTTGTGATCTGAAAAGCTAAACCTGATATTTTTAAAAGCACAGCTTACCGGATATTGATAGCAGGCTGTTGCTCATGACATACAGCCAAGTACATCTCCTGGGGAAAAGCTGAGAACGACACAAAAATAGCTTTAGTACAAAACAAGAACGACTGACTGAAGAAGCACACCACACTCAGATGACATAATGATATACAGATCCTTCTAAAAAAATTAGCATATTGTGATAAAGTTCATTATTTTCCATAATGTAATGATAATGATAAACTTTCATATATTTTAGATTCATTGCACACCAACTGAAATATTTCAGTTCTTTTATTGTTTTAATACTGATGATTTTGGCATACAGCTCATGAAAACCCAAAATTCCTATCTCAAAAAATTAGCATATCATGAAAAGGTTCTCTAAACGAGCTATTAACCTAATCATCTGAATCAACTAATTAACTCTAAACACCTGCAAAAGATTCCTGAGGCTTTTAAAAACTCCCAGCCTGGTTCATTACTCAAAACCGCAATCATGGGTAAGACTGCTGACCTGACTGCTGTCCAGAAGGCCATCATTGACACCCTCAAGCGAGAGGGTAAGACACAGAAAGACATTTCTGAACGAATAGGCTGTTCCCAGAGTGCTGTATCAAGGCACCTCAGTGGGAAGTCTGTGGGAAGGAAAAGTGTTGCAAAAACGCTGCACAACGAGAAGAGATGACCGGACCCTGAGGAAGATTGTGGAGAAGGACCGATTCCAGACCTTGGGGACCTGCGAAGCAGTGGACTGAGTCCGGAGTAGAAATATCCAGAGCCACGTGCACAGGCGTGTGCAGGAAATGGGCTACAGGTGCCGCATTCCCAGGTCAAGACACTTTTGAACCAGAAACAACGGCAGAAGCGCCTGACCTGGGCTACAGAGAAGCAGCACTGGACTGCTCAAATTTTGCATGTCATTTGGAAATCAAGGTGCCAGAGTCTGGAGGAAGACTGGGGAGAAGGAAATGCCAAAATGCCTGAAGTCAAGTGTCAAGTACCCACAGTCAGTGATGGTCTGGGGTGCCATGTCAGCTGCTGGTGTTGGTCCACTGTGTTTTATCAAGGGCAGGGTCAATGCAGCTAGCTATCAGGAGATTTTGGAGCACTTCATGCTTCCATCTGCTGAAAAGCTTTATGGAGATGAAGATTTCGTTTTCAGCACGACCTGGCACCTGCTCACAGTGCCAAAACCACTGGTAAATGGTTTACTGACCATGGTATTACTGTGCTCAATTGGCCTGCCAACTCTCCTGACTTGAACCCCATAAAGAATCTGTGGGATATTGTGAAGAGAAAGTTGAGAGACGCAAGACCCAACACTCTGGATGAGCTTAAGGCCGCTATAGAAGCATCCTGGGCCTCCATAACACCTCAGCAGTGCCACAGGCTGATTGCCTCCATGCCACACCGCATTGAAGCAGTCATTTCTGCAAAAGGATTCCCAGACCAAGTATTGAGTGCATAACTGAACATAATTATTTGAAGGTTGACTTTTTTTGTATTAAAAACACTTTTCTTTTATTGGTCAGATGAAATATGCTAATTTTTTGAGATAGGAATTTGGGGTTTTCATGAGCTGTATGCCAAAATCATCAGTATTAAAACAATAAAAGTCCTGAAATATTTCAGTTGGGATGCAATGAATCTCAAATATATGAAAGTTTAATTTTTATCATTACATTATGGAAAATAATGAACTTTATCACAATATGCTAATTTTTTGAGAAGGACCTGTACAGCACACAAATGAGTTTTTCCAAAAACATTTTTTAATTATTTCATTTTTAAATGAAATCAGAACTTTGTTTTGTAGAAAAACAAACATTTGTTTGAAAACTTCTGAAAAGTAGCATCATACCTGCTCCATGGACGTCTCATGCAGCTCATTAAGGTTTAAGGTGTAGATACCTTCCTCTGCTCCAAATATCAGATACTGGTCTGAACAATGGAGGAAGAAAAAAACACTTTTTCAGAGAAGATATTAGAATATGCTTATGTAGGCAAAATTAATAGATATAAGAACATACCATGACATTTTTAAAATTAACAAATACATTTTAAATTAACATAAAAAATTACCATGAGACATATTAACTGAGCTTACCTCGTGTGTCTGGATTGATCCATGAGGTAGCGCAGTGTATTTTTAAAGGACAGCCATTAAAGACTTTAGAGAAACATGCTCCCATCTGGACATGAAAATACAAAACAATGGAAAACTCAGATGCAGCCAAATTAATTACCATTTAAAAGGTTTATATCTAAGAAAACAAACACCATTATCAAAAAGGTAGCATGCATTAATTTGAACAAAAATGCATGGTAAGATCCAATACAGTGCCATAGATGTGCTCATCTGCAAATCTATGATGTCCACCTACATGAACCTTTGGAGTTGGAGGGAGACCATTGCTGATGGGCTTCTGTGGGAAAAACATATGTATAAAAATACAATTGAAGCAAAATAAAAGAATGTAAGTAGATAGATTTAAAAATGTGATTTAGTCCTGATGACAAGCTGAATTTTCATATTCAGCTTTATATATATATATATATATACACACACACTAATACTATGTTTGACCCCCTTTCGCCATCAGAACGGCCTTAATTCTACATGGCATTGATTCATTGATTCAAGGTGCTTATCCTGCTGGAAGTAGCCATCATAGGATGGGTACATGGTGGTCATAAAGGGATGGACATGGTCAGAAACAATGCTCAGTTAGGCCATGGCATTTAAACAATGCCCAATTGGCACTGAGGGGCCTAAAGTGTGCCAAGAAAACATCCCCCACACCATTACACCACCACCACCACCAGCCTGCACAGTGGTTACAAGGCATGATGGATCCATGTTCTCATTCTGTTTACACCAAATTCTGACTCTACAATCTGAATGTCTCAACAGAAATCGAGACTCATCAGACCAGGCAACATTTTTCCAGTCTTCAACTGTCCAATTTTGGTGAGCGTGTGCAAATTGTAGTCTCTTTTTCCTATTTGCAGTGGAGATGAGTGGTACCCGGTGGGGTCTTCTGCTGTTGTAGCTCATCTGCCTCAAGGTTGTGCGTGTTGTGGCTTCACAAATGCTTTGCTGCATACCTCGGTTGTAACGAGTGGTTATTTCAGTCAAAGTTGCTCTTCTATCAGCTTGAATCAGTCGGCACATTCTCCTCTGACCTCTAGCATCAACAAGGCATTTTCGCCCACAGGACTGCAGCATACTGGATGTTTTTCCTTTTCACACCATTCTTTGTAAACCCTAGAAATGTTTGTGCGTGAAAATCCCAGTAACTGAGCAGATTGTGAAATACTCCGACCGGCCCGTCTGGCACCAACAACCATGCCACGCTCAAAACTGCTTAAATCACCTTTCTTTCCCATTCTGACATTCAGTTTGAAGTTCAGGAGATTGTCTTGACCAGGATCACACCCCTAAATGCATTGAAGCAACTGCCATGTGATTTATTGATTAGATAATTGCATTAATGAGAAATTGAACTGGTGTTAATAATAATTAATAATCCTTTAGGTGAGTGTATATATATTTTTTATTTATTTAATAATAACAATTATATGTGTTTTAATACATATGTCTCTAATATATATATATAGAGAGATAGAGAGAGAGAGAGAGAGAGAGAGAGAGAGAGAGAGAGAGAGAGACGTATGTATTAAAACAAGTATAATTGTTATTATTAAATAAATAATTTATTAGTTTTAAATATCAGATCTTTAAATATCGTAAATTTATATTAAATTAAAATTATTATACATACATAATATATGCAAACATGTCAAAGATTCATTATCCAGAAACCATAGGTGTTAAGAATCCCTATTTAAATGCAATGGGACTGAGCCATACTAGCAAATCTTTCTTGTCCTTTGGTATAGGAACAGCAGGGGGCATTGTGGACTGTCTCTCCGTCGAGGGTGAGTGCTCAGATGGGCTAATTCCATTGCCTGTGGGTAAGAAAAGATATAGTACACAGTTTAGTTTCTGTTTATGATTTTCTACAAGCTATGTTTCTTAAAACAGAGCACATTTGTAAAGAAAGTGTGCTTTGAATGTACATTCACATAAGTAGTTTAGCATTACTATCTAATGTTTCGCATTTACTACTGTTGCTATTTGCAGCTACCATACTATGACACAATACTAACTAGACAAGTGTAATGAATCAAAAAGGATGACTGCAACAATGACTGACAGGAGAACAATAATTTGACAAGGAAAAGATTACAAGGGTGGAGTGGGTGATTCATGATGTCTTCAAGTGGGTGTGTGACATTTTCACATGCCAACACCATTGACGGCAGTTCTTTTAGAGAGGGCAAGAGGAAAGTGTGACATGTAATCTCACTACTGGCTGAATAAAGGGACTAACAATGGGACGGATTGGAGACAGGTTTAGTGACTGAGGTTGAACTACGTTTATAGGGGAGAGTTGAATTCAGTACGGGAGGGGCCTGTCTTACTGTCTCCTTCCTCATCATAATCTTCCTCGTCGTCAAACGAGACCTGCAGCCTCTCATCGAACTGACTACATATCCCAGCATCCCCCTGGAGTTCCCACGGGTCATGTTCTTCCCGACTGGCCTCATTACCTAAACTGCTGAGCTTGTTTGCGGGCAGTCGAGGAGGCGGAGGTCGAGGGGGTACGTTGGTGGACGATCGAGCCGGGCTTTCGGGCTCCGGCCAGCGCTTTATAGTGCCCTGGTTACCGTCATGATCACCAGAGGAGCTTTGATGAGGTCCGGGACCGGCCTTTGGCTGGAAACGACAGAACAGAATTAGCAGCATGCTACCCGCTTCTGTAAGATCAATAATGTGATTACTAAAAAAAAGTGGATGTAAAAAAACTGTAGAAGCTGTTCACTGATTTCCGATAAGCTTGCTTCAAGGCAAAAGAGAGACTTGGTCACTTAAAATAAAACTGCTAAATCTAAACAACACCTGAACATACACTACCTTTCAAAGGTTTGGGGTGGGTGAGATTTTTTTTAAATGTTTAAAAAATATATTATGCTCACCAAGGCTGCATTTATTTGATCAGAAATACAGTATATTTTATTACATAGTTATATTTATAACTAATTAAAATTAAAATAATTGTTTTCAGCAGGCATTAGTCCAGTCTTCAGTGTCACATGAGCCTTCAGCAATCATGCTAATATGCTGGTTTGGTGCTCAAGAACAATTTCGAATCACAACCAATGTTGTAAACTGTTGTGCAGTTTCATATTTTTGTAGAAACTGTGATAAATTTTTTCAGGATTCTTTGAAATATAAGTATTTTAAAACAATATACAATTATTTTGTCACTTTTGATTGATTTAATGCTGAAATAAAAAAAAAAAAAATATATATATATATATATATATATAAATATATATATATATATATATATATATATATATATATATATATATATATATATATATATATATATATATATATATATATATATATACACACACCCTATAGTAAGTGTAAATGTAGTTAATTATTATTACTCAGTATTTAAATGTATAATTACACTGTAACACTTAAATAAAGGGTAACACTTTATTTTACAGTGTCCTTGTTACATTTATTACATGTACGTACCATAGTTATAACAGTAACTATGCATAATTACATGCAACTAACCCTAATCCTACCCTAACCCTATGGTAAAGTACATGTTGTTGATTAATATTACTCAGTACTTAAATATATAATTACACTGTAACAAAGTAACCAAATTAAGTGTAACCAAATCCCCAAACCTTTGAACGGTAGTGTAACTTTTCAACACTAAAAAGGCTTACTAAAAACCATGTAACTTGTTTGGATATTTACCTTGGGAGGAAGTGGTGGGGGGACCTTAGGCCTCATGGTAGAGTTTTTCATGCTGAGACAAATCAGATATCCAATTAGTTGAGTCACAACGCCACTTATTTATGTTAATTATACTATAACCGAAGAACATAATTTGAGGGCATTAACAGGATGTTAATGGACCTCTGCGCTTGGTTTCATCTGACACCGGACCAACAGGGGTACAATAAAAGGACAGGAAACAAACAACAAATAAGCATGCAATCAAATGCACCAGGAATGATTCACCCTATAATAAAAATTCTGTTATTATTTACTCAGCCTCATGTCATTTCAAAACTGTATGCTGTTATTTTTTTCTGCGAAACAAATGTTGGAAGAATTAAATACAGCACAAAAGTGACATTGTCTACTTACATGGTGCATTTTTTGAATATTTTTGGTGGTCACTAATAACAGCAATTAGATTTAAAACATGATGATGAATAAATAATAATGACATTTGTATTTTTGCATCATCTATCCCTTTAAATGTACAAGAAAGCTGTCCAGTAAGAAAAGAAAACAGATGAGAGAATGATTCCCATGGAACTAAAAAGACCATGAAATACTGGTAACATTTTCAGGGGACATTGAAAAACAGTCAAGTCAAAATTTAAAAATATTTATATGACTCACAAAAGGATTACAAATATTTATATGACTCACAAAAGGATTACAAAAAATGTCAAAAGGCACTTGCACCAAAGAAGTTGCCAATGCATCATGATTGTACAGGTCCTTCTCAAAAAATTTGCTTATTGTGATAAAAGTTCATTATTTTCCATAAAACCCAAAACCTTACATTATTTTCCAAACACTTTTCTTTTATTGGTCGGATGAAATATGCAAATTTTTTGAGATTTTTGGGTTTTCATAAGCTGTATGCCAAAATCATCAGTATTAAAACAATAAAAGACCTGAAATATTTCAGTTGGTGTGCAATGAATCTAAAATATATGAAAGTTTAATTTTATCATTACATAATGGAAAATAATGAACTTTTATCACAATATGCTAATTTTTTGTTTTTTTGTTTTATCCTCTAAAGCAGCAGGGAGAAATTGGCTATAGAATCAGAGGAACTTACTGTTGCAATTCATCATCATGATCATCACCATCATCTTCACCCTCATCATCATCCTCCAAATGAGCCTCATGCCCCCTAATGAGGATTGAGAAGGTTGCGATGCTCATTCATTGAAGATTATCAGTTTGAAGCAACACTATTCGACTTCCCATGGGTGAGAGTGAACGTTAATGGGCCATTCACATAGGGCATCCTGTGTAGTTTTTAATTGTTAGTCTACATAAATATGCACTAAACAGACTCCTTATGTGACCTTTGCGATCAATCTTGCTGTTTTTTCAGCATCTCATGCTATGAGCGCCATAGACAGTTCCTTGTCTCCTTTGTTTTTGAACACAAGAATGCGTCCTGTGTGAATGAGCCCTTATACATCAAAAGAAATCATTATTGCATAACTACAGAAATAATCTTATGTCTTATGATTCAGTGATATTTCCTTTAAAGATGAGTCTAAAACCAAAGTGTGACAAATGAATAACAGGAAAATCCCAAAGATCAATCTAGACATGTATCTGGAGAAAATTTCATTTTGAGGAACTAACTGGTTAATTTCCCCCCTGAGGAATGGAAAAATAATACTGTGGCAAAAATAACAGATCTCCAACACAGCATTGCCAAGCAAATCAGCCTTTGGTTCCACTCGGACAAGCACAAAAGGGCAAGGTTAGGTCACATCAAATATTGATCAGATGAAAAACCAGCTATGCAGAGAGAGAAAGCGAGGGGTGTGTGTGTGTGTGTGTGTGGTGTGTGTGTGTGTGTGTGTGTGTGTGAGAGAGAGAGAGAGAGAGAGAGAGAGAGAGAGAGAGAGAGAGAGAGAGAGAGAGAGAGAGAGAGAGAGAGAGAGAGAGAGAGAGAGAGAGAGAGAGAGATTGAGAGAGAGAGAGAGAGAGAGATGGAAAGATAAAGAGAGCAAGAGGAAGCCAAAGAAAGAGAGCCTGGTGCAGCTCTTCTTCAACAGATTTCAAGAGGCTCCTGTAAAGAAAATAATTTATCAAATGAAAGATGTAAGTAACAGGTGATTCTTTCAGTGCAAAGAGCATGTGGAAACACATGACGAACAGTTTTATAACACATCAAGGGATCCATTAGCTTTCATTGATTTAAGGCTAAATAAACAGGCATTTACTGCTAATTTGTCTCTGATGACACTGGGAAACTGTCCAATGCTTGGTTGTTAAATTTTAAGAGAATGTCTGCTTCCGGCTGTCTAGAACCTCTGTTCAAAAGTTGTTTATCTAGACTGCACTTCAATTATTGAACAGTAAGGACTAAAAGGGATTTGAAATAACAGCAAAAATCAGCAGATAAAAACACCAGTTCCCGCAAGGTGGCAAAATAAATTTTAGGTTTTGTTCATGCATCAATAACATTTTGATGGATCAACATTCTATCAATGCAAACCGATGGAACGTTTTCAAACTTTAATTATAAATGTCTTAAAAAATATAACATTTACAAAGACTAAAACAAGTCCTACATCAGCAATATACCTTTGAACTACAACATTTGACAGACATAAATGACAATGATATATATTATTAGTAGACCGAAGCCACCCTAAATGCTAAAATTACATTTTTGTACACCGTGTGCAATAGAGAAAATACCATGGTGGATTGCTCCATCATAAAGCCAAGACAGAACACAGAGTTCTTCTTGATTCCTAGCCATTAATCATTCATAACATTTAAGGTACACCAAGTTTTTTTCCACTTGAAGTTTCTAAAAAAATGATAACAGAAATTCTAAAAATATGTTTGAGCCATTGTATTGTACATCAGGTGGGTCCCCCCCTCATGATGGTTGCCATTTTGAAATTAAATTACTCACTTTAATCTCAGTACTCCCCTATTATCACGGACTTTTTGAATATTATTATTTTATTTGGTTAAAAATATATATCTGTGAATGCAAGATTTCTACAACAGTACCAGTTATCCAAAAACGGTTTTTCATGATTTTTCCTCCACTGCACTTACGCCCTGAGTGGCAAAAAGACTGAGGGGCAGCATTGGTTTTCAGCTTGAAAAACTCACAAAACACTTCTAAAATGGGAAAGAGCTTTGAGATTGACTGTACAAATAGATTTGACGAGAAATCTGAGGTATATTTGTACAGACTGCCGAAAGCTACAGAAAAGAGAAGCAAATGGATCGCTGAAATTCACAGAAACATCTGGACTCCAGGCAGTGAAACGTGGATTTGCAGTTATCATTTTGTGTCAATATTTCGAATTTGGGGATAAAATCATAATCCTATATATTGTATTGTTTTATATTTGTTTTGACAACTCATCAGTTAAATATTTACAATCTTAAATACTGCATAATTGGATGTTTTTAAATAAGCACTGACAAAAAATTTACAAGTTTTAGGGTTGGACGAAATGGCAATATATAAAACTGATGTGATCACCCCGATACATCTCTCTCTCTAAAAACACCAATTATGCAGAACATAAGATGGCAAATATTTAATTTATGAGTTGTCTATACAATATATAACTATACATTAAATAACAAAACATACATCATGATGACATACATATAGGGCATTCAACATTTTGACACAAAATGATAACTGCAAATCAACCAATTGTTTCTGTGAATTGCAGCGACCCATTTTTCTCTTCTCTGTAGCTTTCGGCAGTCTGTAAAAACATACCTTAGAGTTCTTGTCAAATCTATTTGTACAGTCAATCTCAAAGCTCTTTCCTGTTTTAGAAGTGTTTGTGTTTTTCACGGCATTCACGCTGAAAACCAATACTGCCTTTCAGTCTTTTTTCCGCTCAGAGGCATTGAAGTCACGTGCATTGAATGCTGCAGGATGATGCATAATATCCTTAAAATAATTTTAATACAATTTGTGTGCTTTATATTTATGATTTTGAAGTACCGTACACTTTAACAATACAATACAGCACAATTAGTTGGATCTCAAAAATGTTTAAAATTAATTAATATGGTATTATTTGTCATTATGTCATGTCTTTCTACCACGGAGCAAAGAGTGGCCTTCTCATTTATTTCTAATCAATAGCCAAGAGAACACATGCCCCTGAGCCATTCATCCTGACAATACTATTCTAGTTAAGTTTCCAAACTGTAGTTTCTAGTTATCATTAACCAAACAGAGGCTGATTACTGCAGCAGTGCAAGAAGCTGACTAAACAGGAGCGGATGAGAGCTCATATACTGTGAATTGTGATGCTGAGGGGGTGTCTCTCAAAGTGCTCGGGACCCATCTGTTGACAAGAGCTGAGAGCAACACCTCTGAGCACATGCAAAGGCGCTCACACAAACACAGAGGGAATGGTTTCACTGCCACTCCATCTGGCGTACTCGACCTTCTGTTCACTATATGGCAAAGACAGTCAACAATGCACAGGGTGTGTGTATTTTAAAAGAATGACAGTCATACAGATCAAACGCAAGCAACCTGAAACAAAGTGTCACACTAGTGAAACAGCAACGTCAGGTGTGAGATAAATGGAACTACAGACAAACACGCGCATCGTGAATAAACCCTGCATGTGTCTTTGAACTGTGAATAAACTCTCTTATAAATACAGTGATATACAGATATCTATACTTGTTCTTTTTGTTTAGTTGCAGCAGCAGTAAAGCTTTGTTTTTATTAATGTGAAACAGTGTGATGTGTCGAAACTTACTTATTTCCTCCCATGATGGAGCCTTTAGGGGATCCTTGCTCATAATCCATCTGTAAATCCTGGGGAAAAAAGAAAAAGGAGTCATATAGAGTATATCTTCATCTTGAGCTTCAAAACATGCGGAACGCAGGTATGTTTACACAGAGCTTCAAAAGATGCATGAAAAGAGAAAATGAACAATAAGACCTGCATGAGATGCCATCAGATTCAGGAATTATGAACTCTGTACGCAATTAGTGCTGTTTACTTTTATTAATCCACACATGCAGTTTCACAATGGTTTTGCACTTTCAAGGTATATTAGTGAGTGAAAACGATGGAAGAGATGATGAGATGAGCATTCATCTACAGTGTATTAGCTCTACATCTGCAAGCAAGCACACATCTTGCCATGATTATCTTCGTTTCATCAGCTTTCATTAGATGTTTTCCTTTTTGGGATCAAAAGATCATTTTAATAATGTTTTTATAATTCAGTGAGAGTCAACAGGGTCCAAACAACATTGACTTTTTTGCTCCACAGAGAGGTGGGGGAACAGAGAGTCATGCAGGTTTTAAATGACACAATGATGAGTAAATGGTGACAATTTTTATTTTTGGGTGAACTATACTTTTCAAGTTTGAAATGATTTTAGTACAATTGAACAAACAATCACATTTTTACAGTGCAAAGACGTGGGAGATTAACAGGTTGGATATACAACTTTAATACTGAAAAACTTTTTCTGATGAAATACAATTAGAAATGTCGACTGCACAAGATTGCTGGAAAGGAATTAGATTCATACTGCTCACAATGTTCTCCTAATTAGAGCATTGTGGGTGGACTGGGCCATGCGCTATCTCTCCTCCCACTCGCCAATATGATCATTCAAACAGGCAATGACTTGAAATAACTTGGTGTTTATGAATTAATAGAATCATAAAACAGAGGGAGTATATCTATTAAATACAGCACCTTGTGGATGGAAAAAGTGCAACATGAGGAACATTTCAGGAACAAGATGTTTTTAGCCTAATGTCTATCTGTGACATGTTGTCGATTACCACAACAATGTCAACTCACCCCTCTATGGGGGAAACCTGCTTACAGTAAATAATGTAATCTTATAATGGAAGCTAGCAAGGAAACTAATGTAATTTTAACACGTCATGAACAGCTGAAAAAGTACACAAGGTTAATTTAGCTTTGTATACACATGAGAGTGCCAGAAAGAAATAGTTCCACCTAAAATAGACCATTTTAAGAACAAATTTAAATATAATATTTAAGAATAAAGATAATAATTATTACTATTATTGTTATTATTAATAAATTCATTTTGAAATAAAAAATGTATTATTACATTTTGATGCCCATTCCAATTTTTTTTTTAATTGTAAGAAAAATAGAACCATTCTGACTAAATGGTCTCAGACTTTTATACCCCAATATAAGCACTGAAGTAGTCATAATGGCTGTATTCGAAAGCTGAAAAAAGCAGAGGATGCATAGGTAGGAAAGCATCAAGACCGTCCGAATCCAACGTTAGCTTCACTTCCGGTCTCCATGCGATACCATCATCTGATTGATTTTTGTAGGCAGCATAGATGTATCCTTCACTGCTGTAACAAATGCTAGTCATAAAAAACCTTCCTTCTTTCCCTTTTGTCCAAAACTAAATCACCGGCCCCAAAGAGCAAAACAAGTTCTCTTCAAAGGCCGTTATCAACCTTGCTGACCCGAATGACCCTAACGGAGACAGCGTCTGGAGCTCTCCGCATCCCCCCATCACCAGACAGCGCCAGCAGTTTGGCCCAGAGACTAGAGACAAACATGTATGGGAATGTACATTGATTCCATTTTTACCCACAATCAAACTGTCAAGACTGTATATTTTTTCTTGTGTTATGAATGTCCCTCATATTAGCTTAGCTATAACTCTATAGTTGTGATAGTGAAACTGTGTATGTGTATGTATCACTGGTTTAATGTCTTCAAATCCCCATCTTGCCTGGTATCAAAATAATCGTCTTTTAATTTCATAATTAAGGATGTATAGTAGGTTCGATAAAAATACATCATAAAATTTTTACCAAACTTTTGTGTAAAACTACACAAATTCTCCAGACCTCCATACACATGCAAATAGGGTGAAGATGGAACAAACACTTTCTCCCGGTCATCTCTGATTGGCCAGAAATAGATGTGAGTGATGGGGCCTTTAAAGAATTCCTAATGTAGGCACTAGTCCCCCCCTGTAACTTGAAGGAAAACGTAATGCAATTTCATGCATTCAGACTTATTTACACTGTTAAAGAGTTGGATTGTCATGCTTAACATGGCCAAAATTTCCAAAAATGAGTTGGGACGCATGACAGTATTTTTGTTCCAAATACACTCCTTTCGGATTCAAATACATTTCTGAAAGTTTTTTTCTAGTATGGGCCTGTGTGAGGTCATAACAGGCAGAATTGGGTATGGGCATTTCTCCCGGATGAGCGCATGCAGAGCGTGCACATCAACGGGCTTTGTTTGGGTTACAGAATGCCAAGAATGTATTGTGCGTGCATATGTGTGTGCTCTCTTTAGCCCCGCCCACTGCATTGCTCCACGAGTTCGGCTGTTTTTGGAATAAATCGAAACAACGTATCTGTCTTTTATAAATATGACAGAACTAAAGACTCTTCGGAGATATGAAGGATGCAATACTACTCTATAGGTACTCAAGATTAACATGAGATGTAATTGTGTGTGTTTTTTCTTTCTTGGCCAGGAAGATCATCTATTTCCTAGAATTGATAACAAATTATGTTGTCTGTTTGGTGGACGAATTGATTAAATAATTGTAATACTAATTCTGCTACAGTCAATTATAAAACAAATTTAAATATTTATAATTAATAACAATTTGTTATAATTAATTATACATATTTCTCTTTTGAGCTAATTTGCTACACTGCCTTTGATATCCCACAATCCTGTGCATTTCATTATGTGACAGTTAAGATAAAAAATAAAGATGGCATCTGACAGTTGCATTTGGTATAGTGTGTGTAAATGTACATTTTTGATCAACGTATCCACTTTTGATGTCATTTCTAGTAGGAAATTCGTATTGTAGTCCTTATATATTTGCATAAAGCTTGCTCTATTTTCTTGTAGATCATTTAAACGTTTCATTAGGTACCTTTGTGCGTAAACGCTGCTTGCAAAGTCATTGCCTGATAGGGCAGCGACACAACAAGTCAGCTTTCGAATGCAGCCAATGTCACAGATGTGGTAACTAGAAATTAGGTTTTAAAAAAAATCCGGAATATTCCTTTAAGGGAAAAGCTGTGTCTCATTTTTTTGAGGGAAGTTGGCTACAGTGCTTCATGCATTAGAGGAGACATTCTGGCAGAAGATTTTGCTGTAACAATCAGGTCACTGATTAAACCTGAGAACCTTCTCTCCCTCAAACTCTTTCTTTAATTTTTCTCTCCCTTTGCTACTACCCTTCTCTCATTTTCCCCCTCTTACTGTCTCTCCGGAATACAGCTTTCAGCCATGCAAAACCTCATTGATTTTGCCCTGCAGATTATCAAACCAAATTTCCTTTACGCAGCAAACTGTCATATACTTATTCGCTGGCTGCCTTTCTGCTGATGGGAGGCTTTTCAGTAAGAGTGATGGAGAGAGAAAGGATGGAAGAGTAAAAGCTAACAGAACATCCCAGACTATCCGCTTCACTGCTTCTGTCACTGCCTTCTTTCATCTCTCCCCCTTTAGTTTCTTCATATGCAGTCAAAGACACCGATTCCAAGCATGTGATTCGCTGTGCCAGCTCAGTGTGTGGGCTTCAGACCAAATGGATGAGGTGTCACTCAAAAAAACCTCTAAAACGCAAAAAAGAAAAAGAAAAAAGGGGAAACCATTTCTTTGCACAGACGTAACCACATTATGCTTTTTAAAACTTGGCAAACTATGCAACATCATTCTCCAATATTTCCCTGTCACTAATAAAATAAAAAGCCAAAAGGACAAAAATAGTATCCACAACCTCTACGATGCGTTAGAAAATTTAGGCCAACTTTAAAATTTCTATATTAAATTAATTCATTAATTAAATTATTGTCATACGTATCTTGCTACCTAGTTCGAGAAGCCAAAGTAATTGTTTTCTAAAATGGGTGTGTATTATATGTGTATTTTATATATATATATAAATAAAAATAACTGTGCTATTTTATATATTTTAAATGTACAACATTTTCAATTCACAAAATTGATTTGGGCATTTACTTTTTTTTATAATATTTAATAATACAATAAATAAAAATTATTATATATTTAAATTATATATAAAATTATAATAAAATTATAAATATATATACATATATATATATTTTTTAAAATGAAAAATATTATAAAAATAATATACCTCAATATTACACATCACACAAACAAACAAAATATAATTTAACAACTTGTAAATGTCAAATCAATTTGTGATTGTGATATTGTGAATTAAGTGACTTTCTTCCACAACAGTCATGATCCAAATGAATTGTTAATGACTTAGAAATCATTAATATCAGATGTTTTAGGCTTTGATGATGTCACTTATGACAGCTGTGCATAAGAACCAGCACACAATGCAACAGCATCTCTGGTTTAAAGGCAGCTAAATAGGTGCGTACAAAGACGAATCACAATTCAGTATGCTAACAGAGGAAAAATAAATGGCCAATTGGAATTCAGTATGCAAATATTGTTCAGCACGGTAGGTGTTCACAATAACTTGGTGTTGAAAGGGAGCGGTGAGGTTGTGTCCCTGCTGCAGAATTAGCTGATACCTCAAACAGACTGTGTGAGCTGGGGTTGTTGCGCAAAGCGTTGCTTGCTGAGGCAATGTTTTCCCCCCTCCCTCACAGACCTGCAGAGCACTTTGGTTTAACCGTCCCTGTGGGACACGCACAGGCACTTCAGACTCTTTATTTTCCCTCCCTCTCTCTCTTTTCTTGTTTTCCCCCATTTGTTCGCCTTCTCCGCCCCACTCAACATCCATTCCATCTGTCTAACCCTAATCTCTCTCTCCGTTCCCTCTCCTTCACTCTTGCTCGCTTTCAAGATCTGTCTGATTGTGACAAGCCCAAAAATAAAGCCCCTCAGAGGCCTTGACTACATAAAATGCTTTGCTTTGCAATTTCAAAGTGCTTTTGATTACTGAAAAGTGCAGCAATGTATCGACTTTGAGGGATGTACCTTTAAATGAGGCTAGAGGCTGAAATACCTAAATAAAATGGATTCACCACAGAGATTTGACATGACAGACAGAGGCAATTATATACAGGCAAGCTGAAAAGACACAGACTGCCATGATCTAAATACGATAAGGCAGCAGAGTGAATGGCGATGAAATGAACAAAAGATATGAAAGTCACATATGGGAGGATGAGTACACTACACAAGCGCTGCGAAGCGGACAAGATGCTATGAAAAAGACAATTAAAAAAAAGATAGGGGACTCGAAGACAAAGAGTAAAATACAAAAAATACCAGATTAGATCTTGCAGTGTAGTATATTTCTTCGGCACAGTCCAAAAAATCGTCAGTGTCGGGCTGTTTAGTAGAAGGACCAAGAAACTTCAGTTAATCACACACACGTGACGCCCATGTGGTTTCAGAGAAACAATAATTGATGGGTTATGGGCGGTTGGGGTGGTTGATGGGTGAAGATGTGCTTGCAAAGACCATGTAGACTCAAAAGACTTTTAAACAGGTCTGTGGATTAAAAGGACAGTCCATAACTGCTGAAGAGTGGTGTTGCGCTATTATGTTCACAGAGGTTGCAATGTTAGTTCAAATTCTGCTCTTTTGCCATTTCAGGATGCATTAAATTGATCAAAAGTGACGGTAAAGACTTTTACTGTTCATGGTTGCTTTTGAGAATGGTCACCAAAAAAATATGAAGCAGCACAACTGCTTTTTCAGCACTGATAATAATGAGAAATGCTTGTTGAGCGCCAAATGATTTCTGAAGGATCATGTGACTGAAGGCTGAAAATTCAGCTTTGCATACAGCTAGTGACATTATAGAAACGTTATCGAAAATGTTATCACTTGAATTGATGTTTTACATTTTAAAAGCCTTAACAACCCATCATTTTCAGCAATTACGTACTGCTTCTTTAGAAACATTAGAGCAACTTGATGTGAATTCAGGAAATAAAAAGAAAAATCAAAGCGTGGGGGGAAGTGAGGTTCTTCAGATGTGAGGTTTTATTCAGAAGATGACATCATAAGCATGAAGCTACAATGGGAATCGACATTAATGTGATGTCCTGCTGTTAAAAATGATCTGGTTTATGAAAGGATGACAAATCCAGTTAACAACATGAGAAACACTGAGTGCTCAAATGAGACAAAGATGAGTCAACGCTGCATTTTTCTGCAGCGCTTAAAGGAAGTCTTATTGATTAGATGCCACGGAAAGCTGCATCTAACCTTTCAATTATCGCGGTGGTGAGAGTGCGAGACAGACGTCTCAAATGCACAACAGTCAAACATGGTGCAAGAGAAAACAAGCCGCTGTCAGTAGACGACCTGGGATTGAGGTGTACGTGAGGAAAATATTACATAATAGTAAGTGTCAGCTTATAGGAAAAATCATTGGGAGGTGTCTGCTATACTCTGTTATGAGCTTTGTGAGCAGCTAGACAGGCAGTGTGATTTCAAATTAAGCTTGAGGTGACTGGGTGGTTTCCCAGTTGCTCTGTTCCAAAACTTAGTTAGCTTCCTATGGAGGGATCATGGGCACACTCCGAACACCGGCATCATATTAATATTCTTCATTAAGAAGCCAATCCCAGAACTCACTGTAGTTTTATACATAAACATGTTTTTCCTCAAATACTAAAGTGAATCGTTTAAAAATTCAGTTTAATAAAAAAATCATAAATTTACATGATTCATGAGTGTTGTGGTTTTTATGCTTTTTAAATATTTTTATATTTGCATTATTATTATTATCACTTATTATTATAATTATATCACTTATTATTATAATATATTATGCCTGTATTATTTCTTCTTATTATTTTTTTTAAATGGTCATTTTATAGAAGTTTTACTTCAAATCAAATGTACTGAAAAATAATGCAAATGTACTGATCCAAACATTTCATACAAAATAGATATTTTACAAAATAATGTGATGATTGAAATCAGGAAATTACTGGAAAAACAAAGGCATATGTCTAACCAAGGTTGATATCACAAAAATGGAGCCCTCTAAAAGGTTTTAAAGTAGTGCTTCCATTGTAGTGCAATATCCAATTTCAAGTTTTCACAAGATGGATTTTGAATAATACCTCATTTATGATGATTACTAATCATCATCATATTCAAAAAGGTTAAAAGCATGCCAAGTGTCCTGCTGCTGGGACTCTGACAGTAAACAGTCTAAAGAACCATCACACTTTTTCATTATTTAATAATGAGTGTGTGTATTTTATGCTTAACAGAGCATATGTTGTTAGCTTAGCAACATGCTAATGCCAGACTCTACTGAAATCAATTGTCAGTTGAGCTGCCTTCTAATTAATGAGATCTAAGCAGTAGGCAGCTCACTAGGTTTTGGAACAGAGCTAATAAGATGTAATTAAGAAGCATAAAGCGGTTTCTGATTGGTTGAATTGTTTACCTTTATAAGAAATCCCAAAGCAAAGAGCAGTTCATGATGTGGTACTCACCGGTTCATGATGCGGTTTCGTCTCTGTCGTTAAGGGAGGGTCAAACTTCACCTGACCGACTGTAAGAAAAAAAATCATTATTAAAGCAACAGGCCTACTTTCTCGGTATTGTACGGAAATATATCAGCATACGGGTATGGAATGACACGAGGGTGAGTAAATACTGACAAATCACTCAGTTCCTTAAAATAATATAATAATATTATGAACTTGTCTGGCTATCACCAGACCAAGCTCAATCTTTTAAGATTGAATATTGGTCTGGGGAGTCTGCTATGTATTTTCTACTGCACAAGAGGCGTGATCAACGAGCATAATTTAAATGACTCTGTAAGCAATTGGATAATCCTTTAACCAATCAGACCACAAGAGGTCGTGATCAACGGGCATTGATCCAACACTTCTCTATCCGTCATTGTGTTAAACCCGCCAAAAGAGCGCCAGGTGGATAAGCCAGTCTGTGATTGGTTCCCGCAAATGTGTAACAGAAATAGTACATATTAACGTACAGGTTTCCAGCCTGAGCTGCAGGGGGAAATCAAATCGCCTGCAGATCAGGCTGGGTTTACCCAGTCTGATCATGAACATTAAAAACCACACATTTCTTTAAGTCAGTATAGATGTCTGGTAGGTACATTACAGAATCCAAAATAATCCCCCAGCAGATACTGACAGACAGATCATGAGAGAGAATTTCTGGTATACTCCTGCAGACAGAGAACTGAGGCTGAGAAATTCACTCAGCCATGCTCAGGAGAGCAGAAGCACCTGTCAGGTCTGCCCAGGGGAGAAATCCAACAAATACTCACAGTTAATCTCTGACAGAGTCTTCCCTTCCCGACTGGTACGGCTTGTTGAGCGAATCCGATGTGGAACAGACACCGGAGGCTAGGGAGAAAAAGAAACACACATAAACACACACAAACAAAAGAACAAATAAATGCACACCAGCACACACTAATACGTTTTCGTTTGAAAACGCATGTTTTTCCTCTCCGTTTTAGCCTTACGCCCAAACCTAGACAGCGTTTTTATTAATGAAAATGAAGCTTTCTGAAAGCGCAGTAAGGTGAATTTTGTGTTTCCCGACATTTCAGTGTGGATGAGAACGCTTTGGGAAACTTGTGGACGGGAGCGTTTTTAAACTAAAACTTTGTTTTAAAATGTATCCGAATGGATGTAGAAGCCTAAAGAGAAGAATTCTTTCTCTAAGGTCATTTAGAGCATTAATGCCAATGAAATCAAAGTGTTTTATTACAGTTTTGAAGTCATTTGAATGTTTATGTGGCTAAATGAAGTCCAACATAGTGGAAGTCTCACATCATGAAATGTTTGGGTCTAATTTCAGAAAAAAATAATCAAATAATAAAAAAGATTATTATACTAAGCCTGTTTTATTTAAAGGACCATCATATTTATTTCCATTATTTTACAACAATAAACAATCATAATCCTGTTCATGCAAAAAAAATGATTACCAATGATTTAAAAAATAAATAAAGATAATTATAAAGTGTGTAAATGACAATGCAAACATGTTTTAATGCTACTTAAAATATACAAAATATGCTTTATTATTTCTCTCTTTTGATTTTGAAATAAAACATGACCCAGACATTTCTTCACAGTTTTCAGTCAGTTCACCCTTGTGTTTGAATTTTATTTAACATGGGTTATGTAAAAGTGTTTTCATTTCAGCAATTGCCATCATTGCATTATGTATATATCAGCATTATGCTGCCATCGTTTAATCAGCATCCAAAGATTGAAAAACCTGATCGATCACTATTAAAGCGATCTGATTTGACATGGCTTTTATACATAAACAACATTAAACCAAAAAAGTTGAGATTGTAGCTGCTCTCGATCGATAGCCTGCATATTAGTGCGCCATTCTTAGCAGATCAGAAGGCCAGTTAAGATAAAAAACACCCCGTCAGCTAAATCTGCACACATCAATACATTTAAGACAAGAGGGGCTTAAATGCTTACACTTCAGATATCACTTAGTGCCATCACCAGAGACTCAGTGGAGGGCAAACTCCACAAGCTAAAAATACATGCCAGGCATCACTCTCTGATAACAGTAGGGGTCATGATGCTGACCCTCTGAATCCCTATCTGTCTGACGCTGCTGTCCTGTCTCACAGCAGCCCAAGAGAAAATCATTACGGCCTACTGGGCATCCGACAGCTGAGTCCCTGATGACTATCCAGAAAAGTTTGCTGTCATTAATGAATCAGAGAACACCTTCCATCAGCAACACACACATAAACACAGGCACACACATGCCTGTGGATATGGAGGCACATGCATAAGCACCACACATAAAACCACAGAGTCCTGCACGGGTCCAGGAAACTAAATGGTCACTGAAGGACATCCTTCACTTTAGTTTCACACCAGCGGGGCTGAAGTAGATGTGATGAGGAGAGATAAGACAGAGGAACAGACGCACGACCTTCAGACAACAAGGACACAGCAGGGCTCTGAAATAGAAATAGACAGCATGCCAAACACTGCGCCCTTCCCTCAGCGGATGCCTGTGAATATTCTATCACACCTCTTAGCACTTGAGCCGCATGGTACAGTGACTAAGAAAGATATTATCTTTGCTTTCCAAAAAAACACTACATGCATTTCAAATAAATCCAGACTTTAACCAACGGGTAAAAGAAAAGAAAAAAAGGCCATTCAAGAACATGCAAGAACATCATATTTTTAAAAATGTAAATAAAACAATTATATAAAGAATAATAATTATATGATGTATAGGCCTACATTTTAAATTTTGAAGTATTTATATATTTGTTTGTTTTCTCTTTAATGTTTAAATGTGTGATACAATCTTTTTTAAAAGTGACTGGACATGATTCTCATTAATATATTACAAAACGAGAATCATCTATGAAAATAATGAAAATTATAAACTCAAAAGTGGTCCTAAAAATGGTGCTAAAATTAACTTTTTAAAAAATTTAATAAAAAAAGAATTATCAGCTAAAAGCTTAATTTTCATTACATTTATTTTTGTTTGTTGTATTGTCCTTTACTTTATCCGATTTAAAAATATTTCTATTTTTTTATTTGAATCATGACTCCAGGAATGATTCTTATTAATATTTCACAATGAAAATAACAACTAAACTCAAAAATAAAATAATAATAAAATAATATTAATGGTCCTAAAAAATTGTCATGAAACTTTTAATTTATTATTATTTTCTTTACATCTAGGAATTAAATACGACCTTGACATGCTCTTGACATTTTTCACGAAATTCAACCCAATATTGAACATTATTTGCAATCCATGACGCAAGATTTTTTTTCTAAAAGCTCTTTGATGTTGATGTTTCGTTAAACCCCTGAAGCAAACTTCAGCACAAAGAGGTCAGAAAAATCTGTTGTCAACGGATCCAAATCCAGCTTTTGAACTGAACTGAGCTTCCGTTTCCGAAACCGACCCCTTGAGGGATCAACACTCCAATCAAAAATCCGCAAAACTCCCTAAAACATCCTTGGGCATACCTGCGTAACTCACGCACTTATACACACACGCAGAAATTTCAGGATGCATTAAATTTTAACACGCAGCTATTTGAGCAAACAAGACAACACACATCATGCACAAATGTTTGTCTGGGTTAAAAACACTTTTGATAAACCAACACGCATAAAGCCACTGTAGTCATCAACACTAAATTAACACTTATTAATGAAAACATTTCCAGATGTTCGTTCTGACACACACACACCCCACACATATACCTTTCTGCGAGCTGCAAAGCGAAGGACTCGCCGGGAGAGAGGAGAGACTGGTAAAAACAACCCTCTGTATTTAAACTTCAAGAGCAGGAGAGGGGAAAAAATGAATAAGAGGAAGTGAGCATGAATGGATGCCTGGGGAAATGGGTAGAACAGGGAGAGTTGAAATGAAGGAAAACTATGTCCTTAAAAAAGTCTTCATTCTCGCTGGGGGGCTGTAGAAGAGGCCAAATGATTTAACAAATCTTTATCAGCAGAAGTAGCACTGTAGCAAAACCGGAAGAGATGCCGGCATATAAACCTGATTTTAGAGACAATTGAAACAAATGACTGCCATCAAAACAATTATTACAGGCTAATAATAAAGAAAGTAAGCCATTGAAAAATATCACCCCTGTAAAACGGTTGACGTATTGAAGATATAAACTCATGGGGCTCATCAAACTGACATCCCTGCTCTTGGGATTGAGAGGCTACTGTAGTCAGTTCGATCAGCTGGCATTTTCTGAGCTCTGTTTTGTGAATAATAGTCCCGATGGGGCCGCCATTATTGAAGTAATAGTTGTGATAACATTGAGCATCACACAGGGAGAGATATACTGTACCTCCGGCTCTGGGTCGTCATCATCCAGGTCTGTGTAGGACGTGTGGTCGGGGTTGTTCACTTTATCCAGCAGCTCAATTGCCAAAATACGACTCAACGGTTGGGACACAAAGGGATGCTGAGTAGAGACAGTTGAAATTTGCAATGTTAGATATGTCATTTGTTTTTTTTGTAAGTAAAAATTATTTTAAATTATATATATGAGAAAATATAGATTTGGTTTAATAATTAAAAATAGTGTATGGAAAATTATATAAAAGTATGTATGTATATATATATATATATATATATATATATATATATATTGTTATATAAAATAAAATTGTATATTATTAAATTATAATCATTATATATAAATTACAAAATATAATTTATTTGAGTAATAATAATAATAATAATAAAATACAATATAATTAATATATATAATTCATTAAAAAAAAATGTGACAAATGTAATTATATATATCATGTAAAATTATGAGTGCTAATATTTTGAAAATGAGAAATAGATAAAAGCCCCCTTACCTGTAATAACTTGTCAGCTGGTGGCCGTTTCTTTGGACTTTTTGTCAACGCCAATTTCACAAAACTGTGGAAATTATTGGTCCTCCAGAACATAAAGAAGAGTGTCCATAAATCTTACACGTAACAAGCATTTCGACCGTGAGGCCGTGAGGTTTGTTAACTATAAATGTAATTAAGCTAATTTGATTTAACGGAGCTGCAAGGTAATGGAGAAGAAACTATTCGGCAGATGACCTGACCAGATTCATAAATAGCCAAGATAAGAGAATGTCAAGTCCAACCTTATCAAAATTCATAAAAGTAACTGTTTAAGGCAAATGAGTGTGCTTGGCCCAAATTTCATAGGTGATTAATGATATTAAAGAATAGGGCATATAAAACACAGACTGAAACTCACTGAAATCTCTTGCTATAAAGTATTTTACACACCGAGGTAACACAATCATTGCCTGAAAATGTAATAAGCACTTACCATTTAATTTTGTCTTTTAATTTGGGGGGTTGAAAGTTGCTTTTTGTCATTAAAAACAGAGCTCTGGAGAGAAAAAAATGGGTTGATGTCACTAGCAGAAAAATAGCTTGGCTTAGAGAGGAAATGTGGGTAAATTAAAGCATCTCAACTCATCAAACAATATAGTGGTTGCACTTTATTTTACAGTATGTGTACGTACACCGTACGTACCAAGGAAAGTACTGGTTAATATGAGATAACTACAAAGGTTAAGGTTAGGTTTAGGGATTTACATAGTTGTTACCCAGTTATTATAATTAATATGATAAATACATAGTATGTATATGTGGAACAGGACTGTAAAATAAAGTGCTACAATATAGTTTCACTGTCCAGTGTGAGAATGAGAATTCGGCAATTACAAAAGATGATCAAAATATAATAGAACTATTTACACTAGAAAAAAATATCAAAAAGTATTAAAGAGTATTTTCATGGCTTTCGTAATTGAAGTTTTTGAACATCTATTAAAAATAAAGTTAAAATGACTGTCTTCACACTGTTTTCCCAAACACTCTTCCTATTGGTAGAACAAACAGTCTCATCTCATTGGTTGAGCCAAATGAGAACGTATTTTTTAACATCGGAATAAAATGACAGGTTTAAGGCTGTCAAACCTGTGCAATAATATGGCATTCTTATAGTGTGTTGGCATACAAATATCATCATGGTACTGCCACAGTACTTTCTGAAGTGTACAGCTAAAAATTCAGCACTTTTTGAATTGGAACAGATCCATACCGCCGTTTAAACCCTCACCTCATTGGATGAAGGTCAAACATGGGAGGTTGCAGTTCGGCTAGTTCAATGGCAGTGATGCCCACAGCCCAGATGTCACACAGATGATTATAGCCTCCTTTCCTCTCCACGGCGGCCACCTCTGGGGCCATCCTGTTAGCATGGGTTACAGACCACATCATCACTCTCTGTATATTCATGAACATTTCCAACCTGGTGGTTACATAAGCTGTGGAAAAGGCCTCTGTGGCCCTGTAGGAAACTACTGAATTATAAAATATTAATTATGAGGTATTTTAAAACTCAACAGTGAAAAATCTGTTTTGAAAAATCATTTTGGGTAGTTCAGAAATAACATGGGATTTTTTATTATTCAACATAAGGATATGAGGTTAAAATTACTGTATATCAAGTGTTTTGTGGTAATATTTAAATATTCCTTTAAGAGTAAAAATATTCCAGGCAATTTTAGAAATTGGATTTATAATAATAATAAATCATGTATTGTACGCATGATTTTAAGACGTGTGTGCGAGGCACAACAAAGCTAGAAAAAAAAACCTGCTGCATACCAATAAGGAGTCCCAATGAACGATTTTCTTTTAGCTAGTGTGGCTGTGATCTGTGCAGACACACCAAAATCAGCTGCAGAGGAAAAGAAACATAAGATCATCTTTACTACAATCCCACAAACAACTCTCATGTGAGTTGTGTGCAGCTCACACTACCATGTGTCTAATTCTGTCTTATGAATTATGAAATTTGAGAGCTGTGTAACGCCACAGCAAATCAAACGTGACAACATGAGGTGATGCTCACAGTTGCCAACACAAAGCTACTTACACTTTTTTTAATGAGTTCAGCTGGAAACAATGAAAAAATGATGTTTTCTTACCTAGCTTGACATAACCATTGTCCGTCAACAAAATATTGGCACCCTATATCAAATGGAAAAACACTTAATGAAATGACACTGTAATATGAAAGATTACACATCTGCTTTTATAAGACATTATTAAATGTTTTACTGGTATATTTGTAAGATGAAATGAAAAATGTATCTGACAGACTTCAGAATCTCATCTTTTCCCCTATAAAATCGCTCTTTCAACACCTGCTTTCATCTATGATCAGAGATGTGAAAGCACCATCTGAGTCATACTAATTACACGTCCCTCTGGCCAGGTACCACATTTTCTCTTTCTGTACCAGTGATTGCACACCTGGCTTCACCACAACACCATTAAAAGGTACTAAGGGCATTATTATAAGGACATTTTTGTAAACAGCCATAACATTATGACCACCTTAAAATGTTTTTGTCCCCCTTTTGCTGCAAAAACCCTGACCTGTCGAGGCATGAACTCCACTAGAAGGTGAGGGTGTGCTGTGGTATCTGGCACCAAGATGTTAGGAACAGGTCCTTTAAGTCCTGTAAGTTGCGAGGTGGGGCCTCCATGGACCGTTAACTTGTTTGCTCAGCCCATCCCACAGATGCTGGATTGGATTGAGATCTGGGCAATTTGTGGCAGGGCGCATTATCCTTCTGAAAGAGGCCACAGCCACCAGGGAATACTGTTTCCATGAAAGGGCGTACATGGTCTGCAACAATGCTTAGGTAGGTGATAACTGTCAAAGTAACATCCATATGAATGGCAGGACCCAATGTTTCCCAGCAGAACATTGCCTAAAGCATCACACTGCCTCCGCCGGCTTGCCTTCTTCCCATAGTGCATCCTGGTGCCATATGTTCCCCAGGTACGTGACGCACACGCACTTGGCCATCCACATGATGTAAAAGAAAACGTGATTCATCAGACCAGGCCACCTTCTTCCATCGCTCCGTGGTCCAGTTCTGGTGCTCACTTGCCCACTGTTGTCACTTTCGGTGGTGGACAGGGGTCAGCATGGGCACCCTGACTGGTCTGCGGCTATGGAGTCCCATACTCAACAAACTGCGATGCACTGTGTATTCAGACACCTTTCTATCAGAACCAGCATTAACTTCTTGATCAACCTCAAGCTATAGTAGCTCGTCTGTTTGATCAGACCATACGGGCCAGCCTCTGCACACCACGTCTTGGCCGCACATGACATTGTCGCCAGTTCACCACTATTCCTTCCTTGGATCTCTTTTGACAGATACTGACCACTGCAGACAGGAACACCCCACAAGAGCTGCAGTTTTGGAGATAATCTGAACCAGTAGTCTAGCCATCACAATTTGGCCCTTGTCAAACTCACTCAAATCCTTATGTTTGCCTATTTTCCCTGCTTCTAACAAATCAACTTTGAGGACAAAATGTTCACTTGCTGCCTTATACATCTCACCCACTAACAGGTGAATACCACTGATGAAGAGATGATCTGTGTTATTCACTTCACCTGTCATAATGTTATGCCTGATAGGTGTTCATGAGCAATAACATAGCTTATGGTGCAAATTAATAATAATTTGTTGATTTGTAGTTTGTAGCCAACATACATCACCACTCAAAAGTAAATAAATTAATACTTTTGTTCAGCAAGGATTAGTAAATACATTTTAGTGCACTAGTAAATAAATATATAATGTTAAAAAGATTTCTATTTCAAATAAATGCAGATCTTTTGAACTTCCTATTCATCAAAAAAAAATGCTTTAAAATGTATTAAAATAATAATTCATTATATTAGATAAAATGCAGCCTTGGTGAGCATTAGAGTCTTCTTTCAAACACACACACACACCAAAAAAACTTATACCGTGCCCAAACTTTTGAACCGTAGTATATTTTAAATATATTGCAAAATTTTTTGAATGTGTGTATGTTTTAATAAAACTATGAAATACAGTCCTAACTAACTAATGTTGAAGTGTTTAATTTCTGCATTTCTTGTGGCACCATACATAATTGCAAAATAATGGCAGAATTGTTAAAGGAATCATTTCCTAAAAATAAAACGCATCGGTAATGGAATCATTAAATAATCATAATTATTAAAGCTGATTTGCGTAATTTCTGTGCCATCAGCGACACCAAACAGATTGTGAAAATCTTTTTCAGTTTTTTTGTTGAAAGGTAAAACATGATTTTTTTTGCTAAAAACTCATGGTAGTGATTTGATTGGCTAATAGTACCAGGAGGTGTGTTTTTTGCTGTCACTCAACTCTTTCTTAGCATTTGAGTACAATTAAATCAATCAATTATTTGCCACTGAAAAGAGCCTTTTTTTATTTAGACACACAAAAGCTAGAATCAATCAGAAATAAATGACAGTACCTTTATGTCTCGGTGCATCTTTCCTTTGTTGTGTAGGTAATATAAACCCTGAAAGGAAAGCCTTGATTAAAACACGTTTTAATTCAATCTTTAAAAAAAAAAAAATTTAAAATTGCCTTTTTTAGAGACAGAACAAGGAGTATGAAAAATCGGTCAACATATCATTAAAAATTCAAAAGTAGCTTTCATGGTCACAGCAGATTGCTTTGGTTGTCAAAACAGAGTCCGGTAAAATGGCTTACCTGAAGGGTTTCTCTTGTTACATATGCTATCTGTGATTCTGTTAGTGGCCCAGTAACTGTGGAGACATATTTAGTGTACGTCAGCACTAATGTAATCTACAAATATCTGAAAAATCCCATCCCAGAATATTTGCCTAAAGAGATTGAATGTAATGATCTGAACAATATAATTGTGTACAAAAGTGCAAACACATCAGTTGAAAAATGAGGCAAGATGTCTCAAGCTTGAACCCGTTTAAAACAAGAGAACATTGATTCTTCTCGTACCACACTGGAATGAAAGTTTAACAAAAGCACCACTAATGGGTTTCATCCAGCAGACCAAGGGCTTGATTATCAAGAACGCAATATGACTGATTACACGTTTCCAACCTGACAAAATATAGAGTTGAATTACTCTACAACTCTAAATGGACTATTGATGAAAATAACAGATGTTGAAACCATAGCAAAGAAAATTCCAAAGGCGTCTGAGAGGGTCTGAGAATCTCATCTGTCTGTTCCCCAAAGCGATGTAGGATGGTTGACGGAGCAGTTAATCTTCAATGGCAATGGACTACTTGCAGTTTACTAGTTTCGCGGCGCACTTCTGTTTAGAAATTGTACAACTCATTTATTTCTGTTTGACTAAACGCCACCTAAAATTAGTGTCTGCACGAAGATTTAAAAATCTGGACATTTTCAGAGACAAGAGAAGAGATTCAGATGATAACTGTAAAGAATTTCCCAAACTCAACGTAACATGAAATTTTAATCCCAAACCGATCTAAGAAAGCAGTGGCTGTTAAACATACAAGATTATTTCACCACAGGGTGTCCGTGCTTGTCTAAACTAGTGACTGCGATGCTGAAGTGTGAGACCTGATGAATTTGAACCTTTATTTAATTGTATTAAACATTTTAACTGTGAAAAAACATCATTGTCAATCATTTAACTGTATGCAATTTACATGTTTATGCCCAAAATTCGTAATTATTCAAAGCAGTTGTCATTCTCCTCTGCGCTGTGCACGTTAATGTTGAAAATTAATTAAATAATTAACATTGTCACATTTATTTAAGACATGTACCGTGCATTAATTCATTCATTCAAATATTTTAAAAGACATAAGAGCACCAGCGCACACAAGCAATCCTTTTTATCAGTTTAATAGTCATTTCTGCAAAAGGATTCCCGACCAAGTATTGAGTGCATAACTGAACATAATTATTTAAAGGTAGACTTTTTTTGTATTAAAAACACTTTTCTTTTATTAGTCGGATGAAATATGCAAATTTTTTGAGATAGGAATTTTGGGTTTTCATGAGCTGTATGCCAAAATCATCAGTATTAAAACAATAAAAGTCCTGAAATATTTCAGTTGGTGTGCAATGAATCTAAAATATATGAAATTTTAATTTTATCATTACATTATGGAAAATAATGAACTTTTATCACAATATGCTAATTTTTTTAGAAGGACCTGTATATATAATTATTTTTTTTTAAAATATTAAATCAACAGGTATGAAATATGATCAGTAAAAGAAAAACACCATTAATGAGAAGACGAGCACTGGACTGCTGCAGGTTAGTGGGGAAATTTATTTATATATTATTCAGAAGGAACATGCAGGTTCAAGATAATTCATGTTAACGCAGAGAACATGATTCATTGTTTTAATCAATCGACAGCCATAAAATGTAGTAATAATATGCGATCTCATGAACGTGGGTGTGCTGAACACTGTTACCTGAAACTCAGTTGTAATAAGCAGAACGCGGAAGTAGTTGTGCAAGTAGTCCATAGAGACTTTTATTGCTGATTAAAAAGTCGCAATAACAGGAAATGTGCTAATGGGAAGGAGTGAATAATAAATGAAAAAAGAGAGAGAAAGAGATACCAGAAGGGTCTTGAAATTTATGAAACGGTGTCCGCAACCTATTTTACTTCTGTAATGTGATGCCTTCTATTCTGTGTGTGTGGGGGTGGGGGTGGGGGAGGGTGCCAGGACTTGACTGGACTGTAAAAAGTGGTCTCTGTATGACACGTAACATGTGATAGGGCTTTGGTGAAGTCATTAGAAAAGGACATATGTTTTAGTATAAGTTAAATCAGTGATGAAAGATTACAAAAGTCGCTTCTCCACTATTAGACAAACCGTTCTTGTTGCTTAAATGTTTCATTTCAATCTGGTTTCATTTACTGATTTACTGTGGAGCTGATAAATGGAGCTCTTTGGAATGTAATACAAATGCGTCAGTTGTTGTCTTGGTAGAGCAAGAGCTTACAGATGTAAATAATGACTGCATTATGGAGGATGATCAGATATTTATTTAAATTTTTGTATATTAACTTATGTTTACTTCACTCAAATAGTGCGCTTGGTCAGAGAAACTGGTAGCCAGGGAACAGATAAGTGACCAATCCTGAGTGGCGATGTCACTACACACGTTCTACCAGCACGGTAATTCGACCAGAATTCCAAGCTGAGAACGGTTTGTGAACGTGCCGTGATGAAACAAGCTCAAAAGAAGAAATTACTTTAAAATGTAATTTACTGAAAGCTGAATTTTCAGCATCATTTCTCCAGTCTTCAGTGTCACATGATCCTTCAGAAATCATTCTAATATGCTAGAATCTAAGAAAACATACTTAGCTACCCAAGAAACATTTCTTATTACTAAAAACATTGAAAGTTGTGCTGCTTAATATTTTTGTGGAAACCATGTTGCATTTTTCTGTTAGGATTCTTTGATGAATAGAACTTTAAAATGAATAGTGTTCATTTGAATTTTTGTATAACATTATAAATGATTACTGTTACTTATTATTTTAACGCATCCTAGCTGAATAATACAGTATTAATTTCTTAAACGATAGTGTATTCCATTCTCTGTAAAATATGTTTGACATATGTGAAGAGAAAAAAAGCATGGATAACGAGTGCATTAAAGTCAAATCCAGTATATCTACTTTTTCCCCTCAAATTGTCTTTACTTGATCATTTACTAGTTCAGAGAGTTATTTAAAAACATGTTTGTCCAAGCAGAACTTGATTCATGTGTTATGTATGTCTTTATCTGTTATGTGTGGGAAGACAGGAGCCGGTCGGCCACGGCTCTAATCAGGCCTGCGACCCTGCAGACGAGTGCAGCCGTGGCAGCAGGGGGTAGATAATGTGGGATGTGGGGCTGGGCACTAAGCTAACACGTTAGTGGCATAACACCATCTACTATCCCCCCCTACGCAGAGGCTGAGAGAGAAACGCAGAACTGCCGACAGCTGCCGTGAAAATGAGCTCTAATGATCTGACAGGCCACTCTACTGAGCTCTGCTAAATTTATCTCCTGGGAACATACAGAGGGACACTTTCCAACAACGTAAGAAAAGATTTGTATATTTAGGCCATCTGTCAAGAATCAAATTGTTAATTGGAGGAGAGGAAATTCTATTTATGTAAAAACTAGCATCGGAAATGAGAAGAAATGTCAAACCATTGCAGCCATTGTATCAACAATAGGGACTTGCAATCGCTGTGGATGGAATGGCAATGGCGCTCTGGCGTTCTATTACACATGCACGACTTCAACTTCTACTTCATGACGTTCTACTCTTGCCCATCTCTTGCTTTTCAACCCATCTCTTGCTTTTTTCATTTTGTTAAATGATCCATTACACTGTCCTCCTTATTGTTGCTTAGTGATTTTTGTGTTCTTTGGCTACGGCAGTTAATAGTTTACTTCTGGTGGCTATTGCCGTTCCATCAGCAGCTGTTGCTTTAAGTTGTACTTCACTGCTGGAAAGATGAATGTGTATTTAAATTGGGTCATTTACGTGGTAGAAATGCGAAATTATTTTAGAAGTTGGTGCCTTCTAGACTGAGAAAAGCCAGAAAATGTATTTTTGGCTCATGTGGATGAAAGACAACAACTCCCAGAATGCAACTGCTTCGCTGCCATACGAGGCCACTCCCACACGCCTAATGGTTACATCTCTTGCCCACCGCGGCACTGTCCTTTTAATTTTCATTGTAATACAATAATTTAGTTCAGTTAGAGAACAGACACTACAATTAAAAACTAAGTTTGCCATTGTACCGTTTAGTTATTGTATTTTTCATTAAGAATAATAGGCTAACGAACCCACAATTCAAGCAACTGGCCCCCGAATTGGCTCTAATTTAAAAATTAGAACGGCCGCCCGGCATTCAGTCACGGCCGCATTTTCATTCATTCATTCACGGTGCATGTCCAGTCTGGAGTGTTTTCAGATCATGCCTATGGAAGCTTAACTTTCATGTGCTCATTTTACATTCTGTGAGTAGGGCTGGGACGGTATGGATTTTTTCTTACCGCGGTTGAAAAGCAAGAAATTCCCATGGTTCAGCGGGAACAGACCACATCCATCACGATGGAGCGCCACCATCGTGATGCCACGCCCCCTGTTGCGAGTCTTGTTGTGAGTGCGACACACACTAATCCTCTTCTATAGTTAAAATAAAAACTTGGCTCTGTAGATTAAATTAAGAGTATAACTATGCATATATGCTATTTTAAATACTGTAGTCTAGCCCAGGGGTTTTCAAACCTGTCCTGGAGGACCCCCAGCCCTGCACATTTTGTATGTCTCCCATTTTTGACACACCCACTTCAGGTCTGGCAGTCTCTGCTAATGAGCTCATGAGTTGAATCAGGTGTGTTAGATGAGAGAGACATGCAAAATGTGCAGTACTAGGGGTCCTCCAGGACAGGTTTGAAAACCACTGGTCTAGCCTACAATTTGAAATAATAAACGCTCAAACATCCATTTCATAAGCATGCATGTTTATTTTCCATCAGTGAAACAACGCACTACAGCCTGTAAAACATTTAAATGATTCTAAGTAAATAATGGTAATCTTAAGAATATAAGAAAATTAAATATTTGTTTAAAAAAGATTTGTTTCATAGCCTATTTCCCCGCAAAGATGCGTCATATGCCGCAATGCACTTTGAGATGATGGGACACAAGCTGGATAAACACATTCTCGAATATCTACGTCTTAATGTTTTCTCCTGATGTTGCAAAGCAACACTTGTTGTAAAACGTCTGAAGAGCGAATTTTATCGTCCACAGGGTCAAGACATTTAGGCTACATATGTTTGATTAGGCTTTGCACTGCTAGAGAAACGAAAGCAACATCGCTGGGTGTCAAATAAACTTGACGTGCCTCAAGTCTAATAACAATCACAAACTGTGTTATATAAAATTTCGTCCTACAGTGTTTTTCTACTTTACCACAGTAAAATATTTGAATGGATATAATGGACTAAAGCAAACGAAAGGAAGAAACGTTTATAATTCCCTGTGAAAATGAGTGCGTCGCGAGTGAAGATATTGGAAATGAAACGAGATGTCCAGTGGAATAAAATGGACTTAAGTTAGGCCTATTGTTGAAATTAATGGAAATCGGAATATTGGGTGATCAGATCGCAAAACAGAATTAAAAAGCTGGCAAATCTTAAATTGGGCTCAGCCTCCCTCTCTAATTCAGCATGAATCCTATGTTTTCATGGCTGCGATGTAACATCTGCAAATTTATTTCCCTTGCAAACAAAGCTTTGTGCTTCACTCCAGTGGTAATAATCACATAAAACAGCTTTCACATACAAAACACTGGGTCAATAACGAAATTATAGTTTTAAGTAGAAAATAGTATTTATGTAAGGAGATATTAAACTAAAAAGAGCACAACTCCTCTTAAGTGGAAGCAAGCTACTTTTTCCCCCTCACGTGCAACCTATGAGTCCTTATTGGTTTAGTAAAATAACGAAATTAGCGTTTTTAAGTAGAAAATAATATTTATGTAAAGAGATAAAATACATATATAGTAAATTATATATTTTTGTACAATTGAAAAAACAACGATATCATCGTCCACCACAATAAAGTGAACATGCTAGTTATTCTAGCAAAATATATGAAGGCTGGAATGTAAACCATTTTTTTATTTTTTTGGCGGTGATAATCTCAGACCCGCGGTAGGCGTCACGTGACGGCGATATTGCGGTAATCGTCCCCTAAAAAAGCCTCTGATGACGCCAAATGACGATATTTCCGTCAATCGGAGGCTTTTTTCCAGAAATAAAATACATAAATCTCGTCTCAGGTGGATATGGGGTGGGGCACGATCATTCGAATATACTACCGGGTTTCTACTGATACAAAGCTTAATGCTAATCGCTGAAGTAACCCTTCAAAGTCCCTATTGTTTGCCTTTTAGAATAACAGTTCACCCAAAAAAAAAAATGATATGATTATTTACTCACCCTCATGTCATTTAAACTTAATTTCTAAACTTTGGAATTCAAAAAGAGAATTTTTTTGAATATACAGGTCGCTCTTTAACTTCAAAAGACATATAGATCACTTTTGGGATCGTTTTATCTTCTGCTTTTGTATCCTTTTGGAAGCTTGAAAGCCTCATGGAAAAGAAAATTGACAAAGAAATTTTGTCGTTGTGTTTTACAGAAGAAATAAACTCATATGGGTTTGGAACTAAATTAGGATGAATAAATTATGACAATTTTCATTTCTGGGCTAACTATTCCTTTAAATAATGAATGGAAAGGCGATATTGCACAGCACTGAAATACTGACCACTGAGTGAGTCTGAGTTGATTGTTTACCTATGTATGGTGTATCTTACCGTGATATATGTCTTGCAGTGAGCCTCCCCCACAGTATTCCATACATATCCATAATTTATCCCTCCTGAAAAGGCAGAGAAAGAAAAACACCAACAAATTATATTTCAATCGATGCGTCTCGAAATAGTCCCCTGGCAGCCCCATAGGGAGAGTGAAAGGATGCACACTTTTCTGGGTCATGACACAGCAAGCAGGAGACAGAGTCATAACTCACAAGCAACCTGCTTTTATCAAAAACACCCTTCTTCACTTCTCTAGGTGCCTAATGTCTAGACTAATATTATATCATATTAATATACTGGCAAACAAAGACAAACCACTCAAGTTGCCTGCAGCTATGAAGAATAAAATTATTTGATAGCAGGTCATTCCAGAGGCGTTTTCAGATATTTCACTGAACTGTAACTTTGTCCAATGTGTCCAAACTTCATAATTAATATGGTTCAAAAGTTTGGGGTCAGTAAGATATTTTAAATGTTTTCCTTAAGTGTCTTAAGCTCTAGGCTGTGTTTATTTGATTAAAATGACTGTAAAAACAGTACTATTATGAAATTACTTGTGAATTCTCAGCGTCATTCCTCCAGTATTCAGTGTCACATGATCCTTCAGAAATCATTCTATTGTGATATCTAATGTCATATTATTGTCAATGTTGAAAAAAAGTTATGCTGCTTAATATCTCGTTGGAAACTGTGATACATTTCCTTAAGGAATCTAAAGAACAGCATTTATTCACTTTTAACCATTTAATATATATATATATATATATATAAAAATAATAATATATATATATATATATATATATATATATTCCCTCTGTTTGTAAAAAACACATTGTACCAGAATAAATGTTAATGTGCACAATGTTTTAGCCACATGACCAGAAGACATTAATTTCTACATGTTTACAAAACCATATCAAAAACTGTTCAGAGAGAAAACAATATACATACGTGAACTGTCGCTAAAGCAAACAAGACATTAATTTCTGCTTTTAAATCTTTCAGAATGTCTTGCCCTACAGCATCAACATAAACCATTTTCAGCTATTCTGCAAACAGAGGGATAATTTATATAATTTTAACTTCACCTTCTACTGAACCAAGGCGATTCTTTCATAATCTCTAGTCTCGAAATGAAAAGATAGATTGTAGATCTCTAGTGGGCGATGATGGTGTCATGTAACATCAAACATCAGAAAATCATACTGTCAATGTTAAAGTCCTGCTTGTTGCCACTAAGATCAAATGAGATCTACATCCTTACTTGAAACCCTAATCTTACAATGTCTAGTTAGGTTTAAGCCTGGCAGTGAGGCACAGGTTGTACAATTAGCAGAAACAGAGGTGCTACAGCCACAGTGGCTGCTCCTGCAGTGCAGCTGAGAGACTCAGCCAACAGAGCGCAGTGTCAACTCAACAGCCTTAGACACGAATAGGAACTGACAGAGCAGGAGGGGAGCGAGTGAAAGAAGGGGTAAGTAAAGGAGAGAGCTGAGAACAGTAAAAGTGTGGTCAGGAAAGTGGTCATTACTATACCTTAAGTAACTACCAAAATAGGCCACAATGTTAGAGTGCTTGCAGTCTTTCATCATGATTATTTCCTGCTGAACCACTGCAAAGTCCTCGCCTGTCCAGGGAAAACAAAGAGAGATGGGGACAAGGTGAACGTGTAAACATGACAGAGAAATTCACATTATTCAGCTAATTAATTCAGTTTTTGGAATCTACAATGATTTCATTACCATGGTATTCTTTTGAGTAACGTAAAAACATACAAAAACATGAAACAGGTTAAAATTACACATATCATATGTAGGAATATATAATATAATATAATAAATGAATATACCAATACATATAATATAATATAATATAATATAATATAATATAATATAATATAATATAATATAATATAATATAATATAAACCATCAGCAAAATAAAATAATAAAATGCACATTTAAATGATAGATACAATTATATAAAATTATATTTTTCAGTGAAAATAACAGTAAAAACCCTGAGAAAAAACAGGTTAAAATTACACACCACATTTATATTGCTATATAATATAATAAATATAATTAATATATAATAATGTAATAAATAAGAATGACCTATTAGCAAAATAATTCAATGCATATTTAAATTATAAATAAAATCATTTAAATTATACTCTTCAGTGAAAGTAACAGTAAAAATGACATGTCTATTTAAAAACAGTTTAAAATTACACATCACTTTATGTATAGGAATTTATAATATAATATAATATGCACATTAAAATAAATAAAATAATGCAAATTTAAATTATATTCTTCAGTGAAAATGACAGTAAAAATTCAGGGAAAAAAAAAGAATGAAACAACAATTTATTTTTTTAAACGTATATAGAATTTGCAGAAGTAACAGTGGCACATGTCTCAGAAAACACCTCTAATAAGGCAGTTCTATATCAAAAATGTATACAAATTCCTCATTAAGAATCTACATAAAGGCATTGGATGCTTGTTTAATCATGCATAAGACGATAGAGGAGGGTCAGGCGCTTATGTATATAGTGCCTATACAGCACTGAGCACTCTTTAGCATTCAGAAAGCATCAGACCCCTGATGCGTCGCTGTGGTTTGCTCCCCACCCCACCCCAACTGAATGCTGATGGAGAGATCCACGCCCCTCAACTAAACTTCCTTTCTCTCTCAAAACGATAATGTTCAGTTGTTATTTTAGCTCAGCTCATTTGACAGCCAAGAGGTATTGAGCAAGGGCCTTTTACCTTCAGAGACAATTATATGTTGTTGTAAAAGAAAAAGGAAGAGATGGAAAAACAAATAGGGCAAAGACAAAGTAACAGGCAGAGACTGAATATCTGAAATTCAGCTAACTTATAGGATGTGATGTGATCTCAGCTGATGGGTGACACGAGAAGGCAATCACCCATAATGCTTGTGTGGGGGCTTTTGGCCCGACTCCATCTGAGCTAACCTTGATCTCTGGCTCTGCTCTATGTGTGTGAGCGGAGAGCGAAACAAGAAGGAAGGAAGAGAGAGGGAGAGACAGATTATGAGAGATGGAGGAGAGCGCGGAAGAGAACAAAGTCACTTTGTTGTGACTGCTTGCTTAATGATGGAAGCTGCAGGCTCATTAAAAGTTTTTTAACGGTTTTTCCTTGTTCTCTCCCACTGACACTAGCAACACACTCCTTTTACTCCCACATAGAGGGGCAGGGATAAATATTTTAACTTGCGTAATTCACCATTAAACTGAACAGCTCAAGCTGGGTGCAGGCAGCAATAATCCCATTTACAAGATGAAAGGTCACTTAGCGCATTTACTTACAAAACAGTACAAAGTGGAACATTTTGGAATTGATCATGATTTCATTATCACTGTATTCTTTGAGGTAAAAACCAGGGTATGTAAATGTAAAACATACAGTACCATGGTATTATCATCTGATACTCCCATGATACTGTAAAGCCCAAACTTTACTTTTTACACACAGGTGGCACATGCCCATTGAATTTGTTTTGCACTAATCAGTGTATCCACAAGGTGGCAACACTGAACCAGGCCGATGTTTCAAAGTAGAAAACTAAACTAAAGAGACGGAACAACAATTTATCGTAGACTGCAACAACAACAGACGGCCTATTAGACAAGTGCTTGTGTGAGGGTTTTTTGAGATTGCCAGGACCTTTAGTTAAGAAGAATACAAGCGCTGTGTCCGAAATCATGTAGCCTACGGAGTACGTACATTTGAATTTACGTCACGACCGTTAAAAACTATGCTCTATATAGTATGAATATGGGTAGTATGAATGAAATTTGTGCATACTACAGCTGCCCTATTGTTACGGTCTCGTGACCAACCACCGTCAGTAGCGTCCAAAGATATATACGTAGATGCCACATTCGACCATTCCAGACATGTCGATGCACCCGCCATCTTGGAAAAGTCAGCATGTCGTCACTCACAGGAAGAATCAATGATCCCACAATATTGCGCAGCTTATGGTTGTGAAACTCCAGAGATTTTAATTCCCAAAAGAAATGGGATAACCTTTCACATGTGAGAATGTGTTTTTATATGTAACTCAATAATACAGGTTTTTACTATGGAACTTAATGTTTTTTACGTTTACTATGGTTTTACTATTGTGATAGCTGACGCCTTCGTCTTGTTGTATGGTGTTAGTTTAGCTAAATCATCTGCGGAAGTCTATTGCAGATATAGATATTCATTTACGAGTCTACCTACGGCTGAAGGCGCTCAGTCAAGTTGCTCTCTAATGTTCACTTTTTCGTCTACTGTTTTTCGAATACTATGCATTCAGACCATAGACTGTGAAAAATATAGATGACGCATCTTCACTGCCTTCCACTGAAGAAAAGTAAAAGCCGCCAACATCTGAATATGGCGCTGACAGCAGTAAACGTGGGAACGGAGTCTGCGCAGCAGAGAGCAGGAAGTAGAGCCGCGATATCAAAAACCTGCACACACTCTCGCAGATGCAGAACAATTCATTATGTTGGTGTGAAAGCTAAAGCTCCAAACTCCTCCTGAAAATCCAGAAAAAAAGTGTGTGCTTCAGTGACAACTTCACTCAGAGAAGCCGTCAATCTCAGCGGTCAATCATGACATCACACCCCCCGTTTTTATAGCATCAAATAACTAACTAAAACCAAACTTATTTAAAAACGAACATTTGAAATGAAATTATTGTGATAAAAACTGCCTAAATGAAAGAAGCCATCTTTGGTGTAATTTGATTGTTTAGTTTGTCTTGTGTCCATTAGAATACATGGAGGGGCGGGGATTATGAGCTATGCTGGGACCAACCAGATGTGGGCGATTGAGACTCTTTGACTTCAGGTTTCAACCATACAGTCTATGGTTTTAACACGGCAGGCTTGATTCAGACATACTACTCTTTTGGCGTACTGTTTTTCCACATATTATATAGTAGGCAGGTGTTCAATTTGGATGCAATGAAAGATATTTTAATTGGTCATCATAACTTCTGGAGAAAAACAACGCAGACACTAAACAAAGATTTCTAAAGCGCGTGTCACTAGCCTGCACGCTCTCAAATGGTGTATACTTTGAAAGGCTATGCATTCGCCTGTACGCATATGCTAGCGTTACTGAGTATACATTGGGCGTAGGATAAATGATTCTGAAATGATTAAAAAATACTTTTGAGTACTTAAAGTCATTTCTGCACCACTATAGCATTACCAAACAGAACTGCAAAATGTGCAAACAGGGTAAAATGTCACCTTTTAATTGTGAGAATGTATTATATATTTTGTAATATATATGAACTATTATCTAAATAAAATACATTTGAGGTTGCCCCAACCACTCATAAATATGACAAACAACAATAAAATCAATAATCAATAAAACTCAATAAAATGCAATGCAATTATATTATGAGCAAAACCACAATCATCCATCCGCACTGAAATTATACATTATTTGATTCTGATCCAAAGACATGCAAGAGAAGTGTGATTGTCTATTTAATTTCCAAGCTCAAGCTAAAAATCATTAAATCAGCATCATATGTAAGATGCAATTAAATGCAATAAAATAAAACAAAATAAATAATAAAAAGAAACTCTGAAGTTAGCTTGTTAAATTCAGGACCAATCCCAAGGAATGTTTCATTCAAAACCCACGGACTAAAGGAAGGAAAAGCTTTGAGAAGTTTTGCATAATGTCCTTTAAGTGTAGGTCTGTGCAAAAGACATTCGCTCCCTGAGGGAATTGTGAAGTCGCAGCAGTGGGGTCAGGTGACACGTACTTCCTGCCGGGGCAAGTGATCCAGTGAGCGCTCCGAAGAGGCAGTGACATTTCCCTGCACATAAGGGGCAGATAGCTGCGAGAGACAGAGGGAGATATTGCCTTTTACCTCCTTTGGGGGAAACGGAATCAGCTAGCCTACTATTCACAGCATAGTCTGCAATGATGCATATCTCTGAGTAGGACACATGCTAATTGAAGCAAACTTCTTAGCCAGGGTCTGATGGGCAGAACGTCCAGCTTCAAGGCAAAACAGGTCCTGCTGAGCAGCAGTTACATGAATATGACTGGTATATTGTTTAAAGGGATAGTTCACCCAAAAATAAAATGTTGACGTCTGTTCATTTTAGAACACAAAGATTTTTTTATGAAATCTTAGCCATTTCTGTCCCTCCATTGAAAGACTATTCACCAGGGGTGTGACAAGACACTTAGCTCACGAGACGAGATGAGACATGAGATTGGGTTTACGAGAATGAGACGAGACAAGATTTTTGCACAATATTTTTAAATCCTCAATGACAAAATGTATGACTGGAAAATGGTCTGCAGGTACATTTTGAAATGTTTTAACTAATCATCTTGTACTGAATGTCATTTCAGTTCTACTCTCTGAGTAAGAATTATTATATGCATTGAAAGACAACCAAATACAAGCACTGTAACAAGCAAACTCAACTGTCTGGCATCTCTATTGTACATGAATTATGAACCTCTGATTGAGGCTGTGTGTTAGCCTGCCGTCGTCATACTCAGATTCTAGTCAGAATATGGGCTGTGAATATGGGGCGAAAATGCCTCTGCACTCAATTGGATAGACCTACAATCAATCAGAGCAACGGAATAAGTTATGTATGTTGAGAGACACATAGTTGTCAACAGAACTCAACTGCACGCATGCAGGAAGTACAAGATGATGAGAGTAAACGATCTTTGCTGGTGTTCAGGCTAATTGAAATCTCTTTCCGTAAATTGAACATAGAAATAAAAACAGTATAAACTATAAAAAATAAATGTTTTTTCTTAGTCTTATTAAGTGCAAACAATAAGTGCTACGATAATCAAAGTATTCTCAATATTCAAAGTGCAAACAGAGACTAGAGGCTAAGAGGTGGTTATAACTACACAGCCCAGCCTAAGATATTGGGAGACAGGCTATTGTAAGTAGCCTAATTTGCATGCATCAGGCAGCTTGCATTTACTTTCGCTTTCGATTCGCGATTGTACATGCTCTGTGTAAAGGGAGCGGCAGTGCTGAGCGTACATTCTACAAGGAAAGACATTTATCAGATGTTTGGGCTCTGGTGCGCAAAGAATTCTCCATCATGGTCTTTCTTGTCATTCATCTCGCCTTACTCTTATCATGAGATCAGTGAACTGTGATTCCTGCTGCAATGTGTGCGTGCGACTTGCGTACTGGATGAGCAGAGAAAACGTTTACAATATTTGTTAAAAATAGTTTTACGTAGTGGTGGCATATTCTTTGCTAATTTCACCCTTGTCACGGCGATATCGCAAGACAGTGTTTCACTCGACGAGACATTGTCTAGAACGGAAGTCTCATGGGTTTGGATTTTGTAAAGACATGAGGGTGAGTAATTGATGACAACATTTTTATTTTTGGTTGGACTATCCCTTCAAGTGAAGTTTGGTATGTATTTCAGTGTATTTATGAGTGCCTGACAAGGGAGAAGTGTGCATTGATTTGAGAATGGACAGTTAAGAGCCACACACAAAAAAAAGAAAATAAATCTTGGCTGCCTTTCTATGCGAAGTGCTGAAGCCCATCTAGAGGTCTGGTCAATTTCCCAACAAAATTCCATTACTGTACATGGACATGAACAGGCATGGTTGCAGATACCACCAGAGAATGGAAAACAAAAGAAAGAAGTGGGCTTAAATTAAAATGAATTAGAGAAATTAGGTGATAAACAGACTCCAAACTCACACTGCAAACATTCATAAACACTGAAATTATACATAAACTAATTCTGATTCAAAGACATTTGAGCAAACTGTTATTGACCAATGCAGATTTACTAATAAATATGGTATAAAAGATTTTAAAAAGGATAATGGCATAAATTAACAGACATTAAGGACTTCAATGGAATTGTTCGATATGGACAGTTTTGCTGTCTTTCCATTGCTAGTCAAGGCAAATGGTTTTCTGAAAGAGGCATACTAATAATAATAAAGAGGTTACGACTGTATAAACATATAGATTGAACATCAAACTTATGGTTTGTTTTCTTAAAATATTTCAAATGGTAACAGAAAAGTTCACATTAGTTAATTCATTAGATATCATGAAATAAAAATGATTCAAACTTAACAGAACTGATTACTCTTGGTTAATGTTAACATCTACATAAAAAAATACATTAACATTTAAAGTATTATGAATAGGCCTACTTTACATAAATTAGCACTGAAGAGACCTAAGAAGGAAGACCTAAAAACAGACGCCGAGTCATTGTTTCTGCTCCATACTTGAGTAACATTGGTTTTGCTGTTTCACAGAACCAAGATATGCTGTTGCTTTAATGTTAGCCATAGTTACAAGACAGTTTTGAGTGTCGCTGTTTGTCTAGAGCTGGTGTGCTGATGGTAACAATGAACTCTTGCTTGGTACTCTTTTGTTCTTCCTTATAGTTTGTTCATCATCTTCGCTTTATTTTGCACTTCAGTGTTTATTTGGTTGATTTCAAAGCATCTCAGAAATCGCTTACCTTTAAGAGGTAAAATCTCACAATAAGCAAAACACTCCTATTTCGATTTCAAAGGTTCTTTAAATTTAGAATAGCCTCACTGTGGAATGATTTCAAGAAAATGGACCTTTCAATATTTCAACATCTCACTATTAGAAACGGCACTATGAATCTGATCTGAAGCACAATAGATGTCTTCTACCAGACCCAAAATCTACAGGACACAACAAACTTTCGAGCTGGTTTCTAGTCAGATTTTTTACATAAAATATCAGAAACTTGAATCTCCATTTAAATACCATTTAATGTCAGAATGTACTGCTGATGTAAAATGTTATCATAAATTCGGTCTCTCTCTCTCCAGCTTAAATCACACTACAAAAAAAAAAAAATTATCTTCTCAGACATGTCCAGTTAATGTGCGTTATATAAAAGAGCTCTATTGTAGAGAGAAACCTTTAATTTATCTAAGCTATTGTTTTCGATTGTGATCCAGGATTTGAATACATACAACTGTAAGGTGCAATGAGTACCGTCATGGTTTTGTTCAAAAGAAGAAGAAAAAACTCTGAATAATAACAAACAATTCTGAATAAATTTCATTAAAGCATGTCATTGCACACAGAAATGGGACAAGTATGTGCTCTTGGGGATGTTTGTAGGTGATGGATAGCAACAGAGACTGTCAGGGAGAGGTGTTCAACTGTCACTCTATTAGACATGCGTGTCAGCGTGCATATGTGTGTCAGAGCTAACAGCTCCGCTGACATGACAGATTGTGTTGTAAGTGTTAAAATGTGAGTGTGTATGTGTTTTAGGGTGGGGATTAAAAGAGCTTGATTGGTATGAGGGGTGTATTTACTCCATTAGCACTTGTGTCCCCTAACGGGGTGTCCCACATTACCACAAATTTTCAATCCTTATTAAACACCCATCTCTGATGTCAAGTGTTAAATGAAGATGAAAGAGATCATATTGCCTTTCAATAGCTTGTCAATTTTGACTACATAGGCAGCTTTGGAATAAAGCCATTGAATTGTACAATGTACAATGAGAAATTTTAAAAAGTGTAAACATTTTATGCAATATTCAACATGCACTAAAAAATTTAATGACATCCCATTCTTAATACGTAGGGTTTAATGTGGAGTGTGCCCACCCAGTTGATTGTGTTTATTGGAATTTTTGAACATTCTTCTAGAAGCGCATTTGTGAGGTCAAGCACTGATGTTGGACGAGAAGGCCTGGCTCGCAGTCTCCACTCTAATTCATCCCAGAGCTGTTCTATCAGGTTGAGGTCAGGACTCTGTGCAGGCCAGTCAAGTTCCTCCGCACCAAACTCGCTCATCCATGTCTTTATGGACCTTTCTTTGTGCACCGGTGGGGCCATCCCCAAACTGTTCCCACAAAATTGAGAGCATGAAATTGTCCAAATGTCTTGGTATGCTGAAGCATTGAGAGTTCCTTTCACTGGAACTAAGGGGCCAAGCCCAACCCCTGAAAAACAACCCCACACCATAATCCCCCCACCAAACTTTAAACTTGGCACATTGCAGTCAGGCAAGAACCGTTCTCCTGACAACCGCCAATCCCAGACTCGTCCATTGGATTGCCAGACAGAGAAGCATGATTCGTCACTCCAGAGAACACATCTCCACTGCTCTAGAGTTCAGTGGCGACATGCTTTACACCACTGCATCCATCCTTTGCATTGCACTTGGTGATGTAAGGCTTGGATGCAGCTGCTCGGCCATGGAAACCCATTCCATGAAGCTCTCTACGCACTGTTCTTGAGCTAATTTGAAGGCCACACGAAGTATAGGTCTGTAGCTATTGACTCTCATAAAGTTTGCGACTTCTGCGCACTGTGCGCCTCAGCATGTGCTGACCCCGCTCTGTTTTTATGTGGCCTACCATTTCATGGCTGAGTTGCCGTTGTTCCCAATTGCTTCCACTTGTTATAATACCACTAACAGTTGACAGTGGAATATTTAGTAGTGAGGAAATTTTACGAATGGACACAGGTGGCAACCTATCATGGAGCGACCCATTCTTTCACAAATGTTTGTAGAAGCAGTCTGCATGCCTAGGTGCTTGATTTTATACACTTTCTCAGGAGTCCGCCACATTTTGAGTGTGATTTTAGTTGATGTGTGCTGTATGACCAGAATAATGGTCCAAAGGATTATTAAGGGGTTGGTGATATTTTTTAATGTTTTTGAAAGACATCTCTTATGCTCACCAAGGCTGCATATATTTGATCAAAATTACAGTAAAGAATAATACAATGATGATCCGTCACAATGGTCAAATGGTATTACTGAAATCTATCAGGAGTGCTTTATTATAGCTGACAAGCAACGAAAATACATTACCTTATGCCTGAATAGATTCCTTAAGGAAATGTTTTGCATGTTGGCTGCTGTCACATCAATCACATTTTGGAACATTGATTTGTTTCATAGGTCTGTAAATCTAGTCTGTGTTTTCCCACTGTACTTTGGACCCACTTTTCCCTAATATCGTGCGTACATCAGCAGTATATTTTTCTAAAGCTCTTTGTTGACAGAGAACCAGCTGCACCTGCCGTGATGCAAGTCTCCATACTGCACATACACACAACCATCCAATACATGCATTAAACACACACACGCATCTGACTCTGTAGGGACTCTGGCTTCTGGCACTCTCCCCTCCCATTACAGCGAGTGACATTTCTGAGGGCCGCCGACCTCCGAGCCCATGCATTTTAAATGATTGCCCTGCGCGCCTGCAGTGCCTCAGTGCTCCCAGCCGGCTAATACCAGACCCACCTCCACTCCTGCACCTTCTCTTTCCTTTACATGTCTTACGGGAATCAGAGCCAACAAAGACACAGCATGCAAACGCACACACACACCTAATGTCACTCCGAATAGCGGCGGAACATTGTCCTGTCTTTTCAATGTCAGGTTAGAAGATGAAATGCAGGCAGTGTCTCAAAATCTAGCAAGATGACTCATGTCTACTGAATATATCGGAGACCATCTTTTACATCGGAAATGCATCTAAAATGGCCAAACATAATGTCTAGATAGGTAAATCACTAGACTTTAAGAGACAGCCATTTACAATGGACATCTTTTACAGGCAGTAAAATGGGAGAAAAGTTGCTCTGAAAGAGGGAATAAATGGCAAAATAAATAAGTTATGAATCTGAGTTGACGGTCTGAATTGAATGTATTGAGATAAAAAGACTATGAGGAAAAAATATGAGAAGACACACTGGCGTAGTGCGAGCTGCACACAAAAACCAACAAACAGCATGAGTGGTGTTGTCCAATTCACAGGCAAATGCCTCTAAGGCCGTGTGTTCAGCAAAACATTATTAACCGAAAACACTTTTCTGCAGGCGCTTGAGAGCACTTCAAATGCGCAGCGGTTTTTGCAGTTGAGACCGAGCGGCAACCTTCAGCTCTCTTGGATCCAACACGGAAGTGACTTAAACTTGGTTCGATTGCATGATCCAAACCAGAGTTAGATTGCAGACTACTCTTTTTATGTGGTCCTAAAGTGCTGAAAAATGCGTTTACATCAGCCAAACAAAACCAAACTCTGATGTCGATAAAACCTGTGTGCGCACCAAAAGTGCTAGTGTGAAAGCACCCCAAGTCTGACGAATCCTTTGATTCTGTCAGGACCAATATCGTCAAAGATGATTGATTGACTATTAGCATTTAGAGTGGATTGGTGGTATGGCCTAGCATGGATAAGAGCAGGGAGAGCAGTGATAACACCCCTTAGGGTAACCAGAACAGAACCAGCATAATGTATTGCAGGTATCATTAATGTTGATATTAAAATGTACAAAATAATACGGGAGTTTAGTCTGATTCAAGTGGAATTAGAATGCCAAATCCTGACTGGAAAAGAGGAGAAGCTGGGGGTGGAGGAGGGTAAATAAAACTGATAAAAGAACGTAGACCCCACTTCATTAGTGTAGGTTTATATGTTGAACTTTGTTCTTGTACGAACAGACGCTGTATTAAGCAGTACATAAATGAAAATGTCTCTGAAACATCTGTCTATTTGACAAATATTGCATTTATTTCACTTCAGCTTAGTTCACTTCAGCGAACGTCACTACGGGAAGCAGAAAGTGTCAGACTTCACGCCTCCGTTTGCAGCTCCTCCCCGCCTGCACACGGCTACTCTTGCCGATCGGTTACATCTATCCGCAGCCGATGTCGAACACACCTGTTGTATTCCTATAGGTAGACGTGACTAGCTGACAGTGACCTGATGCCATCTTAAATAACATGACCTGCCAGGACTGACGCTATGCTGGATTGAATGAACTCACTCAAGTTCTAGAGCATTAAATGCACAAAAAAATACAATAAAGACATTTATATGTTACAAAAGATTTGAACTTATATTCACAAAAATATCACAGTCTCTATAAAAATAATATTAAGCAGCACAACTGGAGTAATGACTGCTGAAAATTCAGCTTTGCCTTTACAGGTAATAAATTACGCTTTAAAATAGAAAACATTTTTTCAAATAAATAATATTTTACAATATAAGTGTTTGTACTGTATTTCATCAAATAAATGTAATCTTTGTGAGCATAAGAGACCCTAAATATATATATATATATATATATATATATATATATATATATATATATATATATATATATATATATATATATATATATATATATATATATATATATATATATATATGAATGAGTGAGTTCATATATAAATAAACTGTATTATGTTCCATGTCAATATTTACTTTCACTTATATCAAAATCAGCCTAATAAATTAACTGGTAAAGAAAGTCAGAGAAATAATAGGGCATCAATGTTTTCCACCTATCCTTCTACATCCAAGAAGTACAAATCTGAAGCAGAGAGGTGAAACAGTAGATTTTAAGTGTCCACACTTGGTTGGCGGAGAACATTTTGCCTCACCACACTTCCTACAGCTTGTCACTGTGAATATGCTACACAACAAGCTGACATTATGAGGGAAAGAAAGGCAGGGTAAGTGCTTGCTCATGAGGTCGCCCTTCTTTTTATATGGTAAGAATAGCCTTTGCTGTTCAGCAAAACACCGACGCAGGTGCATAAACTCACACACATGCAGGCCAATGTTTGCCTAAACACACAAGTGTCTGAATACACAATCAGATGTTTGAGCCTGCATACACACAAACGAGCACAAACCAAGAAGGAAGCAGAAAAAAAACACCCAAGATCGATTCCCTCTACAGGCCTTTTTCAAAGTGGCAAATTGCTGCTTTCTGAAGTCCAATATCATAGATTCATCAATTTTGAATGAAAGCATGAGACCAACATTGCTCGAGCCAACCAATCCACACACACAGAGAAATAAGAGCACATCCAGATTAAGCCTGGTCACTGTGCTTCTCATCTCAGGCCAAGAGCGAATCTCATCGAACATCAACACTCACAAACGTTCTCCCCAGGTCTTGATGTCTGTGTTGGCATGTCTGTTTGCAAACACATTTATTGGGTCTTTTCAGACGATCCCCTGTTGATTATGTGAAACTAATGAGCCAAAACTCAAAGCAATGTCCTGATCCCCACGGTGCCGGAGAGGGAGGAGACATATCCCGAAATCATGTGTTGTCCTCCCCCACCATGATATGTAAAGGCCAGCTCAGAGACATTAATGAGTTAGAACGGCAAAAGCGGCTATGCGGTCCAATGCGTCAGGAAGAAACGCAGCATGTTAATCAGAATTGTAAATTAATGTCAAAGAAGAACAAAGACATCACCATAAAAACACATCCATGGGACATCCATGTTAATATCCTTATCTAATTAGGCTGAATTCATTTCGACTCACCAGAGAAATGAAGGTAAATGTGGGACTAATAACTGATTTGTTTGTTTATCTTGGCAGCACATTTCTTGCCAACTAACACAGTTAAACAGACATCATAAAAGACAGTCCTTTGCAGTCTTTTTCCCACTGTGACAACAATGACGAGGCACTGACAGGCAAAGACATGTAGCTTCCTGCAAATAAGCAGAGCAATTAATAAACATTTGCTTTGACAATGATTCAATTTGATTAAAATCTGGTCATCATTTTATTTTATTTGAATTTGTTGTCAATGGATAGTGCCTGATTTTTTTAGGTAATACTGTATAAAATTTCTGTTTTGTCAGTTGTTGCCATTACATTTTTATCTGTATGTTAGTCTACCTATAATAATATCCAAAATAACAGTGACAGACAGACAGACCGACCGACCATTTCTAGGGATGAACAGCTGCATACAAGCCTTACATCAAGTGCATGGCAAAGCATCAGATGCAGTGGTGTAAAGCACGGCAATCCGATGGACGAGTCTGGGTTTGGCGGTTGCCAAGAGAAAGGGTACTTGCCTGACTGCATTGTGCCAAGTGTAAAGGGGTTTTTCAGGGGTTGGGCTTGGCCCCTTAGTTCCAGTGAAAGGAACTCTTAATGCTTCTGCATACCAAGACATTTTGGACAATTTCATGCTCCCAACTTTGTGGGAACAGTTTGGGGATGGCCCATGCAGAAAGCAAGGTCCATAAAGACATGGATGAGTGAGTTTGGTGTGGAGGAACTTGTCAGGCCTGCACAGAGTCCTGACCTCAATCCAATTGACGGACGGATGGATAGACAGATAGATAGTTATATAGATAGACAAGTTTTTCTATACTCTTCAATAATAAAGACTGATTACAGAAAGGCACTGAAAGCAATTTGTGTACACTATATTTCCCGCCCGTACAAAATGAACAGCTTGGACACAAGCCTGAGCAGGTGTTTCTAAAACACTCAGACTAAATCTAGCTCTTACATCTGAAACCCAGCTTAACAGATATCTGGCACAGCAACATCAACAGGGGCATCGAAAAGCCACACACACGCAAACCCTCACTTATCTCAAACTACAGATGAGAAAGCAAAGGGCAGGGCCTCCAGAAACCCCCCCATTCTCCTCTCATTCCCTCTCGTCTCTGGTATGAACGGCATGTAGTAATTATCGAAGCTGAAAGCTGACTAATGCACTATGTGCATCTGCATCCATGAATGTGAGTAGCTACTGAATTCTTGGCAAATGTTTAAACCAAGCAGCGTAATCGTTCTCAGAGAAAAACAAACTGGTTTGTAGGTTTAGGATCATAAAAAGTGAGGTGAACAGCCATTACCAACCAACCAAGGTGCTGCATAAAGCTATGGACACAGAAAATGTCTATTGACACAAAAATGTACCATGGTAACCATAGTTTCTGCCAAAATATCATAGGTACTACAGATATTGGTAATATTATAATATGGTATCTCCTTCAAACAGAGTAAGTTTACAAAATCTTCAAATGCTCAAAATTAGAGATTTTTCTACACTGGCCTTGTTTTTCAGAGACGGCGAGAATTTGAAATTATTTGAAATGATGTAAAAGCAACAGAAGAAAAATACATATTGTACTTTTAGGTGCCCAAGAATGATCTTCATTTCTCCATGGATGAAACATGCATATTTTCTAGCTTTTATGGTATTTTCACAAAAACTATGGTTACCTGTTGTAATTTGTTCTGGTTACTTTCATTTCACAAAGTGAAACTTTAACTGGACATTAAAAAAGCATGGTGGTGAGGTTAAGCTATCGGAAGGAGAAGGCTGTGGTTTTATCTTTACCAGCAAAAAAAGGTTTGAGGTCTGCTATTGTTCCTGCCGTTACTGCTGGCACAGCAAAACAGGACAAAAAGAGAATCGCTATAAAATCAAAATGAAAGTCTCACTTCACTGGTTTCCTTAAGGCAAGAAGATGTCATTCATCAATCCAGGTGGCTGGTGGATAAAACGGGTAACATCCTTTACTGTGACAGTGATATTCAATATTGTCAAAGCGTATCAAGCCCCAGACCCCATTTGATGTCATCTCCTGCTTTGGTCTGGGTTTTATATCAAAAGCTTTTTCACTGACACAAATAATCTGGGTTTGCCTTGATCAGAGCGTGAAACCTCCACCATGCATCTGGACACAGCGGATGGTATCCCAATTTTCAAAACATGATGGGTCTAGAGCTCTTTTGCATTACATTTGTTTTAAACCTGTACAAATATTTGATTAGCATGAAAATAGTAAACAATTACCTAATACCAACATGAACCAGGAAGAAAAAGATTATACTTTCCAATGGACTTTATTGACTGAGTGCAAAGTTCTTGGTTTTTCCCCCTCATTTAGTAAGGAAGTAAGAGGTCATTTAGCAAATGCTTTTATCCAAGTGACTTACAGTACATTTACTACAGGTAAAGTCCACCTAGAATAACCTACATTTATGTGCCCTGCTGAAGGACACTTGGTGAAACCTCCACATAAGGCTCAAACTTATCCATTTCTGCTCACCAATCCTCAGCTTTAGCCACTTCACCACACCAGCTCCTCTTAGATTAATGTTTCCCAGCCTATTTTGTCTTACGTACCCCACAGCCCCATCAGTAACTAGAAATTTCTCATAAAATAACTCCTATTACCAAGTATGACTTATTCTCCAGTAGTGAAACTCTTCATTTACACAACATTAATGAGAAGACAAACAATGGCCTTTAAAGGGGCCCTCAGTCATTTTTCAGTTGTTTATGTTGGCATTTGTCTTGGTCTAATTATTCAAAAGCTATGTTTTTCATTACTGATGCCACTGTAGAACAGTGTTGTTATTGTTACTTTGTTGAGCAACAAAGGTAATATATATGACACAAATAGTATATAATATTATTATTAAGTAATAATACTTTGTTATTATTGTTTTTGACTATTGAAATGAAACTGAAATAAAATATGAATATAAGTTCAGTCCACCTTTTAAAAAAGACTTTAATAATAATAATTAGGTACTTTAATAAATGTAATACAAATCATTTTCTGTTTTAAACAGCTAAATTCAAATCCTCCCAAGCGCACCATAAGAATCTGCTTGAAGACCCCCTGAAGACCCCAGATTTGGAATAATTGCCCTAAATAAATTAAAATAGTCTGCCAAGGAGTGTATGGAGGAGAATCACAGAACAGACAAAAAAAGGTTTCGTCTGAAAGGGAAGAGATTTTCTTACCTGGCTCCAGTTTAATGACCTTGATAGCAGCCAGCTCCCCTGTAGTGACATTACGAGCCTGAAAGAGAACAACAACAGCACTTATTCACCAGACGTCTCAATGTTAATAACTATTATTACTCCTGATAGACTTCAGATGTGATCAGAGCAATCCTGATTTTGCAGACGACTTTTGCATTTCTGGGGGAAATTGTTCAAAATTCTGCGGAATGAATTTACACACAAAAATGAGTAGAATACTCTTATTGTTATAGCTAAAAACATAATTAAATTATGTTTAGCATGTGGTTCTGCAAATTGGGTATAGAGTAAAGTTTTACATTGACTTTCAATAGTTTAATTGTCAAAAATTTGGGTTTAAAGGGTCCTTAAAGATCCTATAATTTATTCACCCTCAAGCCATCCTAGGTGTATATGACATTCTTCTTTTTATTATATTAAAAAAATGTCCTGGCTAGTCCAAATCCTGGCAGCCCAACATTTTAAGCTGAAAAAAGTGCATCTAGATATTTTACTAATACAGTTTTAAATATGGATTTTTTCTTACACAAACCTATCGATTCACTTCAGAAGGCCTTTATTGACCGCCTGGAGCCGTGTGTGGATTATTTTTATAATGGATGGATGGATGCACTTTTTTGAGTTTCAAATTTTGGGCTGCCATTCACTGCCATTATAATGCTTGGAAGAGCCAGGACATTTTTAATATAACTCAGATTGTATTCGTCTGAACGAAGAATGTCATATACACCTAGGACGGCTTAAGGGAGAGTAAATCATGGGATCATTTTATAAATAGGGTAAACATACAATCAACTGGATGCATACTGCATTAGCATTGTGTCAATACGGACTGTGCATACTTGTGCATTTTCTTGCCATTTTGAAAAGACCGCTGATCAGTGCTTGTAGAGCAGAATGTTAATTTATCGGCCTGACGCAAGTCTGAATAGTCACATGGGCAGAGGCCCCTGGTATTTCATGATTCAAGAAGGAGTTTCATCACCTTTATAAACGAAATACAAACAACGACTGCTTTACTGATCAAGAGGGGGGAAATATGACATCCTCAATATCCACAGCGATGGAGAGACTCATTTTGGCAGCAAAAAAAAAGCTGTTGTTCAGTCCATCACGACATTATTCAATCACGATGTGGCAGCAGGAAAAACATTAGACAAAATTAGCCCAGATTCAATTAAGATGTCATCGGCAAAGCGGTCAAAGTATTTCTTTTTCCCTCTCTTAGCAACAGCATGAGATCTGACAGCTAGGCGTTGGCAGCAGTGAAAACAGGGGTGGGGTGGGGGCTGAGGCAAGAATTACTGGGCAGAACATGGCTGACGACGTCCCATAGTAACAATACACTGATGAAGAAAAATCTGTGTGAAAAAAGCATCAGGAATGACAAAATGTCAGATTAAAGAGTGCATTTTCACTGACAGTCTGACGCTGACAGTCTGCAGGGAGTAGAAGTTTTCAAACACTGACGATAAATGGATCCAAAAAAGTCCATTCAGGTTTTTAATTTTAATTAATATTATTTAAAAAACTCTGTGATTTAGCATTTTTTGACCGTTTTCACTGAAAAACCCGTTGGGAAAAATCTCTTAACGGAAATAAGTGACCTTTCCTTCCGTATTGTGACGTACGTACGTTGTACAAAATGAAACGAATGCATGGATGAATCGTTCACAATAAGATCAATAACATGCATTTAAAAAATAGAATTCCATTTCTTGCCAACTTTATTCAGATGGACTTGTTTCACTGAATATGTTCTAATTAGAGCTGTGCGATGAATCAGATTTCATTTTCGATTTCAATTTGGGCTTCCAACAATTATGAAAACAAGTTAACCAAGGTAAAACAATTATTGTAGTCATTTTGTGTTACTGCTCCTAAACTTTGGGACTCACTACCCCTTACTCTTCTCTGTAAACTTTCAAGGACCAGCTAAAAACGTATATCTGTATAAAATAAATGTATTCTGACAATCTGGCCTCATGTGTTTTGAATGTGTGTGTTTAAATGTATTTGAAATGTACTATGTAAAGCGACCTTGAGCAATGGAAAGCCACTATATAAATAAAACAACTTCTTCTTTAAGCACCTCCATTTCCTTCACAGCAGTGCGCCTTAGTTACTAAAAGCCCAAACTTAACATCCAAGGGGCTTTTACACCGGGTAGTTACGGGAACTATAGACCCATTTGGAGCAGACGTCACAGTTACTTCACTTGCAGCTGCACGGGCATAGTAGTGGCTGCAGAAAAATAGCATAACAAGTGGAGGAAAATGGGCAAAATGTTTTGTTGTGCCTTTGTATGTCAGAATCAGGATGCAAAAAATATGGTCTTCATTTTTATAAAATTCCGTCATTGAAGAAACCCTTTGCGGACGTTTATGTTGCTGTCACTGGACTGATGAAACCTGCAATGATTAGTCTAATATTAAAGCATAAATTTGTACATTTAAGTCTAATATTCACATATGCATTTATAGGGGACAAACATACATACATAGCAGGTACAGCATGAAATAATATTTAAACCTGTAAAATTTTACATAGATAAGTTTTAATCATAGCCTATAAAATATTTATCTCACAATTCTTGAATCTATTTCTTGCATTTGCGTGTTTATATCTCCCAGTTAGGACTTTATAACTCGCAATTGTGAGTTTATATCAATTCTGAGGGGGGGAAAAGTCAGAATTGCAGGATATAAACTCGCAATTCTGAGGAAAAAAGACCCAATAAGTATATCTCACAATTCTGTTTGTCCTAAGATTTGTGAGATATAAACTCGGATTTTGCGCGAAAAAGTCAGAATTGTGAGATAGAAACACAAAATGTACTTTTTACAGTCTTTTATTCCGTGACTTCCACGGATTGCTATGGCGGAACTGTCATTTTCTGCAACCAGGTGGGATAAAAAAAACGTCATCCCAGTTTGCAAACACAAAAGAGGTCTATGATAACTACCCACCAGTTCGCACATTTTCAATGCCAGCAGGAACACAAGCCGTCACTCCCACTCTGGCTGATGTGTGGGACTTTTATTTTGACATTCTCCACCTTCATTAGTTTACAATCGATTTAATAGTTCTATACATTATTATATAGAACTGTTAAACGAAAAAAGTAAACCGTATACGAAAAGTACAGTGCTACGTTCAGTCACATTTGTGTATCCGATTGGAATCTTATCTAAAATTATTGACGTCCACATTGTGTATTACAACTGTTCAAATACGATTTCTGTGTCCATGCCGCTCTTTTCCAGGATATCTGCATTGGTTTCTATGGCAATTACGTTGAGTTGGCATACGCCAAAAACTAAAATAACGACCGCAGCTTGGAGGGGTTTGCAATACAGTTCACACTTGCTAAATCTGACTAGAATTCAATCGGATGTGCACAAAAATCGGATTAGGACAGACGGTCTGATTGTAGCCATAGAGCTATTCAAGTCATCTGATGAAATTGTTTTCATATTCACAATATATAATGAAAAACATATATTGTGCAGCCCTAATAGGAACAATGAAAACGTTCCTCCGGTCGAAAGCCATCAGTAATTGTTGCATGTTATGTTTGATAATAGGTTATTAAAAGCGCATTAAGCTGTGAAAGAGACACTGTTCCCCTGACGGCTTTGTTCTCTTGTATTTATTATTATATTGTATTATATAAATTTTTTGTTCTAATTGTATTCTTATTGTCTTTATTAACAGTTTGAGTTAACCTAGTATTTGCTAAAGCGACATTGGTGTCGATAATTGTGAAATTGCAAAAATGACTTTTTACAACTAAAATTAATCTAAAAGAATTCAGTGAAATATGATTTTAAATCATAAATTAATAATTTAAAAAAACTTACATTGCAATATTTTTTCGTAAATTTAGAATACATTTTTGGTGAATTGTGATTTGTGCACACAAATGATTTTAAGAACATTTCATGCACATATTTGTGTGTCTGCATGCTTTGTGAATGAGACCCATTGTTTTTGTAGAGTTAAAAATAATCCAGTACACTTCCATCTGGGCGAGCTGCTTGAACAAAAAAGCACAACTTAATGTAATGCATGTTAAGAAACACCTTAAGGTCAGGCGAACCCAAACCCAGCCACATTATCCAGGACCCTCCTTAAGACGGATTAGTCAACTAACCATTCTGGAAACTCATGACTAGATGACTTTGAAAACAAGTTGTTTTGCACATCCTTATTGATCAACATCATTTTTCATTTAACATCCTTCCATTACACATTTATTTAGGTCTTAATTAGACAGTTGCAGTCAACAAATGGAACGAGTGAAGAATTCTAATGAATGATTAATAATCAGTATCCTTCAAAGAAACTTTGCTTATCGAAAACAAGTCAGAAAAACACCAGCAGCAGAATGATAAGATCTGAAAAGGATGCTACAAAACACAGAGACATCCCGGGTAACTAATGCGAAGATGTCAAGAGCGATACAGCTTTGCTAGGATCGTGTAAGAATTCACTCAGAGGTGCATGTCAAAAATGTTAAAACACAACTGAAAGCTCCCCTCCAGAAGGCTGATGATTCTCTGCCGTATATTCAAATTCCTGTTGCGAAATGCTTTGAAAGAAGCCCACAGGCTGAATCTTTTCAGCTCAAAGATATGAGGCGCTGAAATCGAACCTAGGCTATAAACACAGAGAGTGGATGGTATGTCACATTGATATGTACATCACATCCCTGCTTTGAATCATCAGTGCAAAAGAACACACAGAAATGTATAATTAAAGAATTCATTATTCAGAAACGAACAACTTTCAGCCTTCGGTGGAAGACTAAAAAAAAAAAATGATTGCACTTATCCATGCAGTTACAATAAATGAAGACTTTGATTAGACCAACAAAAAAAAAAACATAAAGACTACAAGCACAGTCCATATTAATCATGCACTATAACGCAACTATGCAATAGCTATGCAATGGACATTGACTTTTTTTTAATTAGACCAAATCATAATAAATAAGCAAAAAATCTTTGTGAAATGCAAAGTATAATTCCTTTCCAGGATAATCTGCTTGTGTCTACGTGCTGGAGGGATGCTGATTAGTGCTGATCAATAGCTTCATCAAGCATCCAGGCCCAGCGGTCAATACCTCACCTTGCAATCAGGCAAATCATATTGTCTGGTGTGGTTTAAAATGATGTGTTAATGATCCTTTATAATGAGCCCACCACCGGCCCGAGAAAGGTGAAAGTCAAGGATCGTGGGAACCAACCAACAACAACAAGGCTGGATCTGATGACATTGTGGGATAAAAAATTTGTGACTCATCCTGACCACTTCGACTTTTTACAGGTTAGGTTTGCGATAAAGGGTCGGGGTACAACACGGCAGGTTAAAGGAATATTCTTGGTTCAAGTTAAGCTCAGTCGATAGCACTTAATATTGATGAAATATGTGATGATAATTAGTGATTGACCAATAATCGGTTTAACCAATATTTAAAGGGGTTGTGAACTGCATAGTTTTGTCTCCTATCACACTTCAGTGTAAACTGCCACTGCTATGGTTGGCTGACATCTTTGTATATGAAATAGTATAACATGTGGAACTTTCTCGAAACATTTCTGCACACTGACGAATGCTTTTATCATAACTGACAGTGCAAACACAATGTAAATAAGAGATTTGTTGATTATTACGGGATAATTTTTACGAGAGTCCAGAACTCAGTCACTGATAAACTTGCGCTGTTTGATTGACAGCTCCAGCATTTGTAAAGGAAATGTTCTTTGATCGCTTTCTACATATAATTTAAAGGACCTATATGTAGGATTGTGGCCAAAACTTAGCCTGGATGCCAGCCGAATTTAGCCCCGCCCAAAACATTTTTTGCTCAGGCAATTCGGTCTGGCCTCGCTCCATAGAGGAGTAATTATGCCCGAACAGAACATTTCGGACCAATGAAATTGTCAGGGCGGGCTTTAGACGATGATGGACAGATGATCAACAGTAACGTTATCATCAATTCAATTCAACCCGCGGACATGGAGAAAAACACGGACTTGACAACACAGTGCAGTTGAGTTCTGTTGACATTTGACAACTAACGTTAAGCGTCGCTCCGTTGCTCTGATTGGTTGTGGGTCTATCCAATTGAGGTCTTTCCTGGCTCGGTTGAAACACGCCCCATAATCAAAGCTCAATGGAGCGGTACCAGACTCATATTCTGACTAGAATTGAGTATGGCCACGCCAGGCTAGCCAAAACTGGTACTGGAATCACTTTCAAATGACTGTAGAGCGGTGTATCCCCTCTCCCCCTCCCCCCTGACTCGAGGTGGCCAGATAGGCTGCAGGATCCAGGAGGAACGTAGGCTGCTACATGGAGCTTCCAATGGTAAGTGACGAGTCCTACAGAGTATGTTTTGTTTTTTTTCCTGTTAATTATGTTTATGCTTCATGAGAGGTCTTTTAGGTTTCGTAAAGTTAGACATTTTTTATCCAAAAAGTATGTAGCTGCAGCTGTGGTAACTAGAGCAAAGCTGGCAACCCGCATGCCGAAACACTACTGACTTTGTGATTGGTAGATCGGTGGAGGGTGGAGCTTCAGGCCAAAACACAACATGTCAACATCAACATCATTTGAGGGCTGCAACTTCACTTTTAAAATGACAATATCCTGGCCGGACTACTGTTGTCAGTGATATAAGTATTTGAAATTAACATGATTCCTTAATGTCTAGTGACATATCAGGGCCATTTTATGATTAATTGAAATACATTTCTTACATACAGTTCCTTTAAAGGGTTGATGAATTGAGAAATCAACTTTCCCTTTATCCTTTGATTTATTAAAGATCATGGTAATATAAGAATATCCTGTAAGTTTCAGAGCTGAAAACAAGGCTCAGAAAACGCAAGCTCTCCAATATATACTAATCTGCTACATCATAGGAGGGGGAAACGCCACCTCTACAGATAAATGTGTACGCCTGCTTCTGTAGCCCCGCCCACTGACTCGTGGAGCTAAACGGAGCTAATCGCGCTACCGAGCAATAAACATGCCGAAGATAGCAAGATAATCATTTGTAAACAAGACGCAGGTCGATACTGGATTTGCAGACATACTGAGATTAAAACAATGCTGTGCATTCTATACTGGATCCGACAGGAAAGGTGCAACAAACATATGAGTAAAACTTTTTATATGTGATAGAATTGCATTTGTTACAGATCATTAGGATTATGTGTAATTTAGCACGCTGTCACAGGCTGGAGAATCCTTTATTTGTTGGTTCATTGCGATTCGGAATCAGACTCGGACATGTATGGGCCAGGGCCTCGCAAAGCCCAACATCACGGGGTGTTTCCCAGACGGGCCTCCCCCTGTCGACCCGTAAGCCCGTCGGCAGGGCGGTGAATCGTTAATAGTGAAATAACATGAATTTCTTGATCTGCGTTGTTTATTCTCTTGACTTAAAATTTGTAGAGCGTGCGTCCTCGCGTGCGTGTGTGTGTGCGGTCGTTTACTGCCAGGTCTTCAGTGCGGCACGCCCATCAAAACCGAGCGTGTCTTGAGAGAGCCGCAAAACCAGTGTAGAATATATCCTATGACTTATTCATTATGATGTTTTTGAATGTAAAAACCATGCGAACGTCGTAAGTTGACCTCAGACAACAGTATAAAAAAATAAAAAAGCAAGTTAATGGCACCTTTAAATCAAAGATTAAACAACAGATTATTCATTACACACAAGTCATTACATATCATAAATTACTGTTCACAGATCAGGCATTAGAAAGAACACAATTACTTACATTTTGGGGTATTACTGCCGAGCCCAAATTGTAAAAAGTCTGTTTACAAAGCCTGCGCCAAAATCGTGACTGATTTACCAAAGAATCCTAAATAAAATGTACCGAATACAGATAAATAATGCTCAACTGAGACATTCACACTGTTGAAAAAATAACCACATTCCTAGCATTATGATCCTTTGGAAGGTGATTTTTAGTCCAGTGATCCTTTACTGCTCTTTTCTCCTCATCATCTCACTAACACACCAGTGGGTGGGGCCAAAGTTGCAATGATGAAGTAGGCGTTGATTTTCTACTGCAGAGACGGTCTTTCAACTCGTTCTCTTGGCTTGATTACAATAAAAACTGTTTTCAGATTTGAAAAGTACAGGATATTCTTAAAGTATGATGACCTCTTAAAGGGTTACTTCAGCGATTAGCATTAAGCTTTGTATCAGTAGAAACCGGGGAGTATATTCAAATTATCGTACTTTCCCCCCTCATATGACCCTGAGACGAGAGAATTATGTATTTTATTTCTGGAGTTTTTGGCCAGAGGCTGCACTCGGCTCGTGCAGCTGCGGAGATTCATGTAAACAGAGCAGTGGAAAGCAAAGTGAGTGTTTTAACTTTTAAAATGAACTTCCTTTGAAAGTTAAGCTTCCAAAGACATGAACTGAACACGCGCCAGACTGATCACGCGCTGTGAATGCAGCCGCAGCCGCAAATCCCGCGATTACCTCAGCTCATGTGATGAATGTAATCCGATCCTGCTGCGTTTGTGCCGTGACGCTCAATCGGCTCACTCGCATTACATCGAACAGACACTTTCAGTTTTTAATTGTAGTGTCTCTAACTGAACTGATTTTCTGAAAATGAACGCGGTGAGCAAGTGATCCAGTAATCCAGTAGCCGACTAGCCGTGCCTAGAGTAGGGCAGTGAAGCAGTGCGTTCTGGGAATTGTTGTCTTTCATCCCCATGAGACAAAAATACCTTTTCTGTGTTTTCTCAGTCTAGAAGGCACCAAATTCAAAAATAATTTCAAATTTTTACTACATTAATGACCCAGTTTAAATACAGATTCATCTTCCCAGCGCTGAAGTACCCCTTTAAAAGCTCAAGGAAAATTTGATTTCTCAATTCATGATCCCGTTAAGCATTTTTCCATAATCGGATATCGGTTTTGTTATATCGGATTCACTGATAAATGGTTGAAGCATGCTTGAGCTTCTGTTTACCATATTTGAGTGCTAAATAGGTTTACTGATCAATGTTAATATGTGAATAAATGCCTAAATGAAATCTGTTCATCATATAAAGTGATTGTGATTCAATTGCTTGATTCATATGACTTATTTTATGATCTCTTTTTAAATGTTCTGAACTCTGGGTGAATAGAATTTCAACTGAGGGACAGAAATCTCTGAGATTTCATTAAAAAATATCTTCATTTGTATTCCAAAGATGAATGAAAATCTTATGATTCGGGTGAGTAATTGAACACAGAATTTTCATCTTTAGGTGAACTAACCCTTTAACTTACACTAACACAGACACACAACCATTGCATAAATTTGAATTAAAACTCGGCCTCCCAGCGCGCAACCCTTTGACTTCAAACACACGCGCACACACTCTCCTATGCCCTCTTCCCCCAGCAGAGCCAAGGCGCTGAGCAACAGCCAAGCGCTCCACCTGCACAGGTGCAGCACGCAGTGGGGCTTCGAGCTGCTGCCATGTCAGGTAATTACAGAGAGGCGGATAAATCACTGCAAGCTTGGCCCCCGACCAGCCGAATCTAGGCCAATCATTTTCTGCAATGCCTGGCGAATTTGATGCCTTGTATTAACAATTTACTGTGCCAATGCGGCACTGACCTCCGATAAACAACTCGTTTTCCTCTCTAATGTCTTTCCTGTGCTGGTGTTATCAAACGTTTCATCGGATTCATTATTCATGCTGTATTGCAGTTAAATGCAGAGTACATAATGCATCAAGAATTTTAGTGCGCGCAGACAGAAGCGTGCCTGAGCTTGCTAAAACGTGATTATGAAACTACAGTACGCTTGAGACGACAGCCTCCTCTGAGTCTCCCACCAACAACACGGTTTATGAATCGTTACTACAACACGGTCGATTAACTGTCTAATAAGTCTAACTCTAATTCCGCTACCAAACAACAAACATAATTAAGTCAATCACATTGTTGTCCAAACAAAGGTAGAATGTCAGTCGCTCACACTCACAAAAGGAGAACACAATCTCTCTCCTCGGCTGCATTTGTAGGACAGTAGATCACTCTGTCATGCAGATCAGTATTTTTGCTTACTCACTGAAAGATTGTGGCGAGGTTGAATCTGCCTTAGTTTTCAGAATGTGGAGAGATCTGGAGGCTGCTCCAAAGAAGGCTAGATGGCAAGGACGTTCTATTAAAAGATACCATGTAATCCAGTCTGTTGTGAACTTTTAAAAGGCGCGAAGGCATAAAACACATGAGAGTAAGCAAAGGTGTCGACAGCTGCTTCCTGCAAAAAGTGATGAAAGAAAGAAAGTGTGACGGCTGGAGTACTTTGACCTCAGCTCTGTGAGACTCCAGCGAGATGTTTCAAGGTTTCCTCAGGGAGAAGGTTTGAGGACTGTGACTTGCTCCAACTAATGAGTCCTGGTCGCTCACCTAGACATGATGGTCTGTACCTTTCTGAAAACAGTCACAAAAACAAGGGGAAAAAGGTACAAAAATCCCTCATACAAAAAAAAAAAAAACTAAATCGTACCTGTTGCTGTTTTGATTAAAATCTAAAATAGTGGATAAAATGCCAATAGATATCCCTCAATAAATAAATGAATAAAAGGTTATAATACTACATAAAATTATATTAAAATTATATAATAAAAAATGAGATGTATACTTTTATTTAGTATTATTAGGGGTGTGAGTATTAAAACGTGTCAATATTTCTCGTTGAGGAGAAATGCTGTCTCGCATTTAGTTTGTGGCAAAACCTTTTTACAGTGCTTGCATTATTTTGGTCTGTCTTTTACTGCATATGATAATTCATGCTCAGAAAGTAGAACTGAAGTGACATTCATTAAAAGATGATTAGTGTAGGGCTGTCAAGTTTCCTCAAATAAATATTAAATTAAATATCGGAATTGGCACATTCCACGGATGAGAATCCAGCATTATTACAGCGTTTTCTAAAGCCGCACGATATATTAAAACATCTTAAAATTCACCTGTATTGTTTTGCATTTTGTCTGACTTTCAGTCAAATAAAAGACTGTTTATCCATAAACCATATTTTGACATTGAAGATTTCAATTTTTTTCAATATAGCATTTCTTGAAAACATTGTCTAGTCTCGTTCTCGTTAAACCGATATGTATCTTAAGCTATTTGTCACACCCCTAATTATTATAAGCATAAATAAAATGATATACCAATCAAAGGTTTAGGGTTGGGTTTATTTTTAAAAGAAATTTTATACTTTTATCCAACAAAAACACATTCACCAAAAGTAATGATAAAGACTTGTTACAAAAAATGTATTTGTATTGTTACAAAAGAAATGTATCTGGTTTCAACAATGATAATCTTGAGCACCAGATCAGCATATTAGAATGATTTCTGAAGGATCATGTGACACTGAAGACTGGAGTAATGGCTGCTGAAAATGTTGTATAACAATCATTAGATTGAGTAAAACTGTGACAAACGCATGAAAAAGACTCAACATGTCGGGGAGAGAGTGAATCGGCAGTATCAGAGAGGTGAATAAAAATTGTTCGATTCAGGGATTCTGTTAGCCTACATGGTTCAATTATTTTTCATGCAATAATCAATATTAGAGCTGATAGTTCCAGTTCATGTATCTTATTTACCAGAGTATATTTAAATAGTCAGGACTATTGAAAGTCAGAGGTTGCGCGTATGTCCCTAAACTAGCCGATGCCAATCTCAAAAGCATGATAGTGTTACAGGATGGAGCAGTGCCCAGTTGTTGAAACAGGTGAATAATTAATGATCATTTTTTCCCGACAAAGTCAATTCAGAAATGCCCTCACATCAGCTGCACAGCGGACCTGCACACATAGGGCACACATATCACGGAAACTCTATCATCTTGAATTTCATCCTGTCAGAATGTTTTCACAAATGCACAATGCAGGCCACTTGGAGAACCATCTTCCTGTGTAATCTGTGTGATTGAAGGTGACTATTGCAATCAGGAGTGATAGGATGAGTGGATTTCGTCTTTAAGCGGAACACGAAACTTCCTGGGTGTAAAGAATGAAAGAGATTATCCAAATAAAGGTGGAATTGTGACCAAGCGGCAAACTCCAACAGTTTCTCTTGAAGCCTACACGGAAGTGACTTTAACTGCAATTCATTGACTGGCCACTAGGGACAGACTTCAAAAGAGAGCAGAATCTCATTGAGCTCCATGTTAAATGCCCAACTTTACAGCAGAAAAAAAAACAAGTTTACAGCCTGGTACAAAAAGTGTTTTTGTCTATATATCTAATTTTGCCCTTCATTACAACTGTGAGGGGGATTAATTTTTTTTAGAACTATTTTAAATAATATTAAGCCTTAAAGTTCTGCATAACTAAGGGAGTGGCCACTTGAGTGACAGGTGGATTGTCTGCTGTCTGTTAGTCATCGCATCACCTCAGCTCCACCCACATCCCGCCATCTTCTGTTATCCGGGAGTGACGAATGGCAAGGCCGTAACCATGTCTTGAATTGGGGGGGTTCTTTATGCTTTCTTTAAAGCATAAAGAAACAGATTAGTGAACAAAATTCTTGGTCTAATTCTAGTCTGGGAAATAATCATGTTGGGACTATATGCAAATAATATTTGCATTAATTTGCATCAAATATATTGTTAGTCTCGAGATTCTTCCCGTTTGTGAATAAATACATAGATCCACTGTCAACTTTCGAGATAATTAGTGGTCTGGTGGTAAAGTTTTTGTAAACCATGTTGAAGGTTACAGGTTCTAATCCGTCCTCATATAGATATTTTTCTTCATTTAAATTAAAGATGTTAAATGTTTGTATTTTAAGAGCATGGACACGCTTATGTGCATTTTGTTTCACCGGAAAGAATCGAGTCCTCGCAATGGCATTAAGCGATAGATTGATGCGCTTGTCTGTGTGAAGTCTGTGAACAAATCAAAAGAGAACATAAACCCCGCTTACTTTGATTTGATTGGCCATCTAAATCATTTGGACATTGACAAGCGCCGTTAGACCTGAGGCAGACCTGACTAAAAACCTGACTGTTTTTCTAAACCTTTTTGTCATCCTAACATACATAGCGCTTGGTAACAAAGTTAATTTGGCCATTTCTAATTATTGGGGGAGACTTGTCCCCCTCAATGTCTACGGTGGTTACGGCCCTGACGCGCGGTGACGCAACGACCAACTTTACACTTCAAAACTGCCCTTCAGAACCCTACATGTGATGTCACCATCTCACAGACACTACGTCCATATTTTTTTGTCTGGTTTAAACCAGTCAGGTCAAACCAAGGCCTGGAATGGATGTTCCTTAAACGATGAAGAAATTCCACCTAACAAACTCTGAGAAGGAAACTATAAGCTAATATGACTGGATTCACCAATGATGTACGTGCAAGAGTTGTTTGTTCTAAACGTAAGTGAAATCAAACCTCTCAGTCCAGAAATAAACAGATTCTGTTCTGCTGACAAGAACTTACATCACCCTTTTTGTAATATCCGATGCATTTTAGTGACTGGACTGAAATCAACCTGCATTCAGCTCTGCAGAACAACTGTTTAGACTGACCGGGCCTTTTCAAGCAAACTCACGCAGTGAGAAGCCAAACTTCCTGCGAGAGAAAGAAATGTGTGTCTCTACAGGAGCCAAGGAAAAAGAATCAACACATACAAAGTCACATACAGAGATTTGCTCACACAATCGTCTTTCCACAGCAACCGGCTGAAAGCGAAGCAATGAATTCTGCCTAAAAGCATTACACCTCACGCCACAGTTTAGACTCGCACTCATTCTTTTAGTTTCTCACTCTCGCTTTCGCCCTCACACACATCCCTTTCTTTCCGTCGCTTGCTGGCAATTCCTCAGGTCGTAGACATAAAAATGGAATCAATACAAAAACACTCGAATGCAGGGAAGCCACAGACAGAACTATCAAAATAGCCCCACCAAGGCTTGACACAAAGCCAATATATACTGATCAAACTGGGTAATTAGTCATATCCTTACCCTTGACGCAGTAGGCTTTTTGTTCAATGGTTACTTTTGCTCAATCAATACAATAATCTCTGTATGCTTTCAGGCCCTTTAAAATCCATCAGGTGCATGCTTGTATTACATTTACTTTAAACTGTTAAGAAAAACAAGCAGACCCAGTAGACAAACAAACCAGGAAAAACCACCTGTTGACAACAGTATGGTATTTAAATCAGCTAACAGTGCTAAAGCTAATGTCCTGGTCTGTTTTGAATGAAATAGGTCTGTTAAACGATTAAAGAACGATAGTTCACCCAAATATTTATATTTTGTCATCTTTTACTCACCAAACCTGTACGACTTTTCTTCTGCAAAACACAAAATATATTTTTGATCATTTCTTTTTTTCATACAATGAAAGTCAATGGGGTCCGATGTTTTTTTGGAGACCACTGATTTTATTGCATGGACAAAAACAGTTCTATACTCATCAAAATGTTTTCTTTTCTGTTCTGAAAGCAAGCTTGAGGTCGATTGTAAGAAAAGTGGTGGAGTTTAAGCAAACATTGATTGGAGAAGTCCAGCATATATCACTGAAAGATGTCTGACATTTTCCCTAGAAGATCAAGTTACGATATGTTGATTAAAAACTACGAGGTGAAAAACAAAGTAACATATGCAATAATTAATTGTTCACAATAAGACCAGTAACATGCATGTAGAAAATTGATTTTTATTTAAAGGGGGTATCACACACAGTTTCTGTAAATCTCAGAATCTATAGAGTAGTATTTCATCCTTCATATCTCCAAAAAGTTTTAGTTTTATCGTATTTATAAAAGACTGTCCCGAGTCATTCCGATTAAAACCGAGCGGCTGGAGGCGTATGGTGTGGGCAGAGCTAAAGAGTCACGTCTGGAGCCCTGAATATACTATGCTTTAATTATTTATGTGTGTAGTTTACGTGCATCTCAGAGCCATATGATTACTTGCTTTTGATTCTTTATTTAAACCAAATACTATTGTCTCATTGTTATTATCAACCCTCTACGCACACCTTGGCAATAGATTCACCACTGGCTAGTACATTTTGTTTGTTTACACGCAAATGTCTTAAATATATACATGAATGTGTGTGTATTTTTATATAATTTTACATAGTACACACATATATACTATGTAAACATTTTATTTTTAACTTTTATTTTGGAGGTGATTAATCGTACTAATACACATATATGATTCCACCCAATCAAGCATAATGTTATTATGATTATCAAGCACTATTTAATGACAGGACATTATATCATGAATGAATGCATATTTGTCATTTTAACTGCACTTAAAGGAACACTCCACCGTTTTTAGAAATAGGGCTTATTCAACATCATTCGTACATTTAGATATGTGGCAAATGCATTTGTCTCAGTGCATGCATTGTTTTAGTTTGGCAGGGTCGCTGCTAGCATAGTTTAGCATAATGAATGAAATCCTATGTTGCCAGCTTGCATGTCCCGAGTAAAAGTGATCAAAAAAAAAAAAACCTAATTACTTCTTGTGGCCTGCGTATTCACAACCAGTACAAATAGCGATGCAGATTAAGACTAGGTGATTTCCTAGGCAGATATTGACTTGGGACTATATTATGGGGAAGCACAGGCGAAGCACTGCTACTTGGGCGCAGAGATATCACGCAACACATGAAATGTAAGTTGTGGGATTTCATGTGTTGCGTGATATCTCTGCGCCCAAGTAGTAGTGCTTCGCCTGTGCTTCCCCTTCCCCATAAGCCCTATTTCTAAAAACGGTGGAGTGTTCCTTTAACAATAGTGGTGGCGCTCATTCAGTGTTTCAGTAAAAAAATAAATGATGAGCTGTTGGGTTCATGAATATTAATCACGCTGCCGGTGTTCGCTCAAACTGATTTGCTGAAATCAAAACAGGGACGGGATTGTAATAGATGAGTGCCAGCCAATGAGATTGCCATTAGTGTCGCCCACTACCGGACAAACCGCATATCCTCTGCTTGTTCTTAAAAGCAGAATATTTCCAAATGAACTCCGTTATTTTGACAGGAAAATACAACAAAGAAAATTGTTTACATATAGCGCATTGATTCTGCGTGATCTTTAGGACTCTCTTTTTCCCTGTGTGTTAAAAACACAGCGCTCTCAGCATATGCAAGTGATTTACTCGCTTTGCAGAGGGTTTGATTAATCGTCAAAATAATCATCAGTTTAGTCGATTACCAAAATAATAGCTAGTGACAGCTCTAATTTAATGTAAAACATTAATTACTGTCAACTACCACTGACACTGAAGAGGTCACATACCCACCAATTTTCAGAATAGCGGCCAATCAATATGGGTTTCTCAATGACTGTCTCCTCCAATCTAGAATATTTGGTTACCTTCTTGATTACACTACCTTATCAAGAAAAAACACCCACAAACACTGTAAATCTGTATATGCACTGCACTCAATGCTGTTAAACCAGACAGTAGCCAACATAATCCATTATCTGTTATCTAAAATTCATCCAATCATCATAAACAGAGTATTACTTATCTTTCACATAATCCTATAATACGCTCTGTCAGATAATATAACAAATATTCTTCCGACAAATGAAGACTGACATGCTGCTTGTCTTGAAGATGGGATGAAAGATGACTAAATACAATTAATTACACCTTTAATATGTAAAAAAAAAAAAAAAAAGAGTTGGCCATGTGCAACCCTTTGCTCTTAAAAATAAATGATCCAAAAGGGGGTGTTCTAAGTGATACCATGGGAAAACATGTTAAAAGGTTCTTCATGGAATCATTAATGCCAATGAGGAACCTTTATTTTTAAGTGTTGACTGACAGGTGAAAGTCCTGCAGGGTGACACTGACTCACTGCTTAAGCCTCACTCGGATAAAGCCGCGGATAATCCAGCACATTTCACACCACTTGTAAACATCTTCCAAATTAACCACTCAAGACAACGGCCTCAGTGATCAACTGACCAGCTGTCACCAAACTGATCTTTCTATTTGAGTTAGATTCAGTGACAAGTCGACAACCACAGACTTAAGCGGTGATATCACAAGCCTTCCTCAAATATTTGTCATCTCTTGCACAATTTTGCAACAACTCATGGGAGTGACACTGCAACAAAACCACACAATAATGTTATTCAGACTCACACTGAGTTGCAAGAAACTGGGAATAAACTCAATAAGTTGACATGAAATTATGTAAAATTTGCAAACAGTTAATTAGTGTGCTTAACCGCATAATGTTTACAGAGTTTGACGGATCAGTGTTTGATGTTGTTTTGTTTCTTAAAGGGAAATTTATAATGAATAATGACTGAGAATTCTGCAAAACATCTACTGTTCTGTTTTAAGGGAGAAATAAAGTCAAACAGTTTAAAAACAAAATGACAGTCAGTAAATGATGACAAAACTTGCATTTTTGAATCAACTGTCCCTTTAAGTAGGGCAAAAGTTAAGATGGTTTAAGTGCACTCAGTAAAGCTGTGTCTGAAATTTCCTGTCTGAGTATGTACTACAGTACATATTTACTTACATTTTCTACTATATAGTAGGGAAGTATGCATATTTCAGATGCAGCCTAACTCTGTGTCCCAGTGTGCATCCTATCTATCCTAAATAGTATGTGAGATTAGAATAAGTGTGTCCCAAAGCATAGTATGTTGAAAGATGTAGGCCTATACCAAATGTCTAAAGTGTGGACCAGTGCACACTGCGGCTAATACTGCCCACAACCCACTGCGCTTTGGAGGAGGAGGATTCAAATCAGAACTACAAAGATGAATAAAAAGTGTTAAAAATGTAGATAAAGGGGCTAATAATCAACATTTAACCTGTTAAAAACAAATATTGAATGTTATCTGTGTTGTATTTCATCTGCAACAACAATAGGCACTTTTATAAAGATCTCCGCATGAAAGACCCACGACTGGCACTCTGGCAGATCAACATGCTCCTTTTTTCTCCAATAGCTATGGTAAGAAATTAAATGAAATAAAATATGGAGGATGACAAGGTGCACGTAACAATTCGACTGAGTGTCTGTTAAAGACGCAATTTCATGACGTGATATGTCCTAAGTTTGTCAACTCTTGTTACACGCTCAAAAGTATGTACTTTTTCTTCACAAAAGATTAGAGTATAAGAGTACTTAGTATAAGTAGGTAAATTGGGACGCAGCATAAGTTTCTGCTCTGTCCAGCTCTTATTCGTCTCAAATTTAGTAGCTACTTTGTTCTGACACCTATTGGTCTGGATGCATGAAGTTTGTTAACCAACTGTTGCCGCTTCATAGAAAGCAGCAGCAGTTTTCTTACTTTTGTTTTTCTATATCTCATACTACACAGCAATAAAATGTACATTCTTGGATTCAGCACATATTTATTTGTTTGTGCATTACTGATATATCAGGCTGTGTTGGTACTTTGTATGGCTTGTTTATAGATTATATTTCCCACTCAGCAATTGCTAAAGCAGTATATATAATGTAAATACATTATTGTTATTTTTTATTTGTAGTAATAGTCCAAAAACAGCATTACAGGTTTGGTCATGTGATGTCAACATGGCATTGCCCATGAGGGACCCGCTCCAGGTAGAATTAAACAGCTTTTACTAGAAGACGTATAGGTCTGTAGTCTTTATGTCATATAAATGTACAACATTTTAAATATATTTCTTAATAGTGGTATTCATTTCATTGAATGTATTTTTTTTTCATTCGCAAAAAAAAATACGGAGTGCACCTTTAAGTGAGCAGTGTCCCAGTCCACTTCAGAGAAGTACAATCTTCATGACTGCAGATCTACAACATTTAAACTCCCATATGCCTCACATAGGTTTTATCCTAAAGATTGGGCCCTTTAAATGTGGACTGTATTGTCCAAAAGACGGGCCTTGTTTGTAAAAAACACATTTTTACCTTGTAAACATCCCCGTAGGTCCCGCTGCCTATCCTCTGGATAAGCTCGAAATCCTCTTGCGGATTTCGCCTGGACAGATCGAAACTAGAGTTCATCGTGGGGACTCCGGCCTCTGACTATCAGTGTTAGATTTGCTGGGGGTCCTGACACGGACGAAAGGAGAAAAACGGGGAAAAAAATAAACATACGGCGTCAGAAAGCAATCTCAGTCGCAGTACTTAACTAACTTTAACATGGCTTCCCGTGAGCTCCACTGCGCATGCGCTGCGCTCGTAGAGTGGAGAATGCTTGGAATGGGAGGATGAAGACTGGAGGAGGAGGATGGGCTGGGTCAGATGACCAAAGGCGCATAGGCAACAGCAGATAACCTGCTTCTGAGGAATATTTAATAAAAATCGTGTCGGAAACACTGAAATAACGTTTTATTTTATTTCATTTTCTTCTTTTGAAGTCTAAATATAGACTATATGGTGAGTGACACTGGTTTTATAACTGGGTTGTCTTATTTTGATATTTATTATTATCTTTAATATAAGGCCTACAGTGCACAATTAACTTTTAATTAAAAAGATGCACTCTTGATTCAGTAAAGAAGTAAATAAATAATTATGAAATCCAGAGGTAAAAAATAAATAATTGTAGCCTACATTACATATTAAAACTAGCAATAAAACATAACTATATTCATAATAATAATGTATAACAGTAATTTAACTTAACAAAGTGATGGCTTCATGTTTGCATAGGAAAGCAGAAGTTTGGATCTGTCACTGACTAACATTTTTTGCAAGAAGTCCAGATGACTTGACATGCAAATAAGTCAAAATTCTATGTAATTCTTCTACAACACTTCTTAGTCTACTTTAGGACACCAAATATGGAAACCAAGTATTCAGTGTAGAGTAGAATAGAATAGAATAGACTAGAATAGAATAGACTAGAATAGAATAGAATAGAATAGAATAGAATAGAATAGAATAGAATAGAATAGAATAGAATAGAATAGAATTTTTAATAGATTTTATTTAGGGCACTAAAGTGACAAAAATTACTGGGGGCAACTGATTTTGATGTCTTTATAATTTATTTCCTTGCCAAGCTGTTTCTAGTGTAATTTTGTACAGAAATGTCTCTTCACTGTTAGATCATTGGTTGTAGTTGGTTTACATTTTAATATTTTGCAATTTAGTGTTATTTTCTGACTTGTATGTAATGATAACAGTAAAGGGTTGCGGTTTTCTACATGGATTTCCTTCATTTCGAGAGTTCCACAAGGCAGTTTGAGCTCTGTTTTCTCACATAAATCTCTCCAAATATGTGACAAATCACTGACAGTTGACAAATTAACAGTTGTCAGGATTCTCCATGTGGTTGCGACTTACAAAACAGTCTCATACTTCTTCCTCCATCTTCTTCTCTTTCAGCTCAGACAGGATTGTGATTCAGCGCTGTTTATTTCCGAATCACAGAGGAGTGTGTGCCAAGAGTGAGCTTCTGAACACATTTGTACTTACACCATGTGGTTGTTATGAAGGTTTTATGAGCCAGGACTATTGAGTCTAATTTATTTCTCAAATGCCAGGCACACATCCAGGATGCAATTTATTGACTGATTATTAAAGCATGCACTGGCACAGATCAAGGTCTCAGCATGACGGCAGTTATCAAACAACCAACGCACATACAGTTGGCCTGTATAGCTTAGAAAGGCACTCTGGCCGTTCTAGATGTGTTCCAATCCATTGTTCAGGTTTTTATGCAATGAGCACAATTTTATTCATTTTCAGTTCCTCTATATTTTGTGTGTCTATGTAATGCAGTGATAGAGGGTTTTAAATTATTCTTAATTATTAAAAATATTATTGGTTCCATATATTATTTATGTAATATATTTTAATATATTTAGCCTATAAATATATTTATATATATATTTGTATATATATAAAGAGAAAATGTTCACTGCATTCATTAACCAATGTAAAAATTTTATGCACAGATGCATGTCATATAGGCTACATATATAGGCATTAATGGTTCTATGAAGGACCTTTAACGTTCCTGGAACCTTTCCATTCCACAAAAAGGTCTTCAAAACGGTTCTTTAGATCTTTAGATTATTAAAAAACATTCTTGAGAGGAATTGTTAACGAACGATTTTTTGGGGAACCCGATATAATATTCATAAGAGTGTATTTTGACCTTGTTTTGAAAGTCAAGTTTTGTTCAGATGGAGTAACTAACCTCTTAATTCCCAAATATTGTGGATTATGTTAAAAATGTTAAAAAGTAAATAAATCAAACTTCTTGTAGAAGATGGTTTGCTATTAATGTTATAAACATGGAGGCAAGAATTGCATTAAAAGATTTATCATTTTTATCATATCTGACATCGACCTATTGTACTAGAAAAACATTTTTTTAGAATATTTTACAGTCGAATCAAGTTCTTGAGTTGTTTTTTCCCTTTGCATAATGGTCTGCATTAATGTTTGCCAGGTCAAACTGTAGTCATCATCATCATCAACATCATCATCATCCTCATCATCATAACAGTTCAGTCGCGCGCTCGCAGGAAACCGCCTCGCCTGTCTCCTTGACACACCCATAGCTATTGTTGGCACAGTAGGCGCGCGACAACCTTGACATTCCCACACGCGCGTTCAGTTGCACGGTGAAATCTTGTTCTGCGTGGACGCGTCATCCTTTGCAGGAAAAGGGAAAGTAAGACAAGCGGCTACTGCGGATAAAGGAAGATGCACAAACGCCGAACGGAGTGCAGGTAAACACACACGCACGGCCATCGCGCATCCCCATACAGATGCCCACAGTACCGCACGCGCAGACACACTCCGCGCATTCACCTGTGATGAGAGATCGCCGCTCAAAGCGGTGCATTGTCCCGGGAAAAGGCGAGGAAAGTACGCTTCATGTGAGAGATGACTGAGTGAGTTGCGCGGATGTTGGAGACATGGAGAAACGGGCTCTTGTAACGGCGTTCAGCTTGTCCATGAGCCTGCTCGCGCTCATGCTGCTGGTCACGGCGATCTTTACCGACCACTGGTACGAAACCGACACCAGGAGACACAAGGAGAACTGCGACCAGTACGGCTCGGATTCCAACGACCAGAAGAACAGGGAGATGCCAATCTATCACCTGCCTCTGGTGGACAGTGGCAATGCGAAGCGCAACCTGGCTCTCATGAAGCCCATCCATGTAGGGAGTCGAGAGGAGGAACTGTTGGAGAACTGGAGGGCGATTTTGGGCATGGGCATTTTGGAGACGGAGTGCGGGCGCCCGCTCTTCTCCACGTACTCTGGACTTTGGAGGAAATGCTACTTCCAGGGAATGGACGGGGATATTGACAAACTCATTTCGAAGGGTAAGACCCGGTTGGAAAGTTCGTTTAAACACAAGCTGAAAAGGCGTACAAAATGTTTGTTTCTGGCTAGGGTGAGAACTGTTTTGATAGTATCCTACCCGAAACGAACGATGTTCATTAAGTTCAGTTCTGTTAGGATTCTCAAAGGTGTATTCTTTATACAGCTACAATAAGCATAGTGTTGTCTGCATTGAATCTATAACGCGAACAAACACGCGCGACTAGTGTTATCCGATTCCCGAACGCATGACTCTTATGAGTCGGCTCTTTTTAGTTGATTCAAACATACAGCGGCATTGGTGAAGTAGCTACGATTCCTGAACGAATGATTCTAATGAGCCGTTTCTTTTCAGGATAAAACAGACAGCGCGACCACAGTAGTAGTCAGATTACCGAATGAATGATTCTTGGGAGTCGGTTCTTTTCAGTGATTCAAAACACTAGGCTACTATTAATCAGTCGATTGTTAATCAAGGATCGTGACACGTCTAATTAGTGCAGTTAGCTTCTGACTTGTTGTTTATAAGATGCATTTAAAGAAGCACATTCTGAATCTCGTTGTGACAAGTAGCTAGTGTATAAATGAATAAATTAATGTTTTTGATTGTTTGTTTTTTAATTAAATGTTAGGATTGCATTGCCTTATTATGCTGACTCTAAAGAGAAGCTGTAAGGGTGAATAGAAAAAGTGTTGGCAAACAAGAAATTAGCTCATCATTCCAAGAATTTCTCCCTAAAATGGTTAGGCTAATTGAGTCGTTAAGGAATCAAATCGGAACAGGAATTGTTAATTGCCTACTATTTCCATAGTTAGTTCTGGCTGTTTGACAGACGCTAATTGTGCAGGCGAGTGATGATGATGATGATGATGGTCTGCATGTTGCGTCAAAAACATAGGTGAGTGTGGATGAATATATTGCTTATGCATACTCCTTTCCTGGAAGAAATATCGATTTAATCCTTTTTGTTCTGACACTTATCCGAACTTAAGCTTAATGGACTTTTTGCTGACACTAGTGCCTGACATTTTTTGTCTCTCTCTTGACCTGTTTATTTTACTGCAAAGGCACTTTCTGCAAATCAATTTCATGCATGATAGAGCTCAGTGTAACAAAACTTTATTAAATTGCCAACCAAGCCAGCTGTTTCGCAAAAGTTTCCTTTGAAGGAGATGAAAGTCTCAAGGTGAAAAAAGCACAGGAAATGAGTGATGATTCATAGTCAATACAGATTACAGAGATCTGATCATGTCAAGATTAAAAGCGGAAGCCGTGTGCCACCTCGCATTTAAATCAAGCCCAAAGTCACACAGATCACTTGACCTTCAGCACCCAGGCTTTGATTTGTGACACAGTCTATTACTGTGAGTCCCCGAATCAACCCATCAAAGAAGAAAGGCACTCTAAAGAGCATCTCATCAGATCACAATAGAATCAGCTCGGGTTGAGTGCCCCATGACAACCGTAAGATCAAAATTCCATTTATTTCTGTTCATCACTTGTGACTTGATGTTTGCTAGTGATATGTTTAAATGTACCAGTAGGAATACAATATATTATAAAACAATTAATATTCAATTTAATTAAAATATTATAGTTACAACCCACAAATGTACACATCAATTTTTTTTTATAGATTTAACATTTATGCAAATGGAAGAAATTCTTTAATTCAAAGCAAGTTGCATGGCATTCATACATTTTACCAGTTTATTCATTCCCTGAGAATTGATCCTATAACCTTGGTGTCTCTATCACCATTTTTAAATATTTATAAGCCTACATACACATACACATACACATATACTGTGTGTATACATACACATATATACATACATTTACATAAACAATAAAAAAAAACATTCTATGTAACATTATGTATATATATATATATATATATATATATATATACACACACACACACAGTCTGATAGTCTGGTTCACTATCTTTGTGGGGACTCTCCATAGACGTAATGGTTTTTATACCGTACAAACTGTACATTCTATCCCCCTACACTGTCCCTGCCCCTAAACCTACCCATCACAGGAAACATTCTGCATTTTTACTTTCTCAAAAAAAAACTCATCCTGTGTGATTTATAAGTTGAAAAGTGGGGACCGCTGTCTGTTCCCCACACTATAGGTGATCTCAGGTTTTAGTATCCTTATGGGGACATTTGGGGACATTTTACCCCACAATGTAATATAAACAAGGACACACACACACACACACACACACACACACACACACACACACACACACACACACACACACACACACACACACACACACACACACACACACACACACACACACACACACACACACACACACACACACACACACACAGCTATAAATTAGCTAGAATGTGCTGTTTGTGAGAGCAGTCTATAACAGAACTTTCTATGATATTTAAAAATCCTTAGGCAGTAATCACGATAGGAAAAGTAATGGGAAATTTGTCAACAGGTTGGGAATACTAGTTTTAGACAGTATTCATTAAAGTACATGGCTGCAACTTAATATCACTGTGAGAAAACCTACAGAGTTGAATTCATTATCAATGAATACAGAAGTGCACATCTAGCCTTTTTTCGAGGATTCTTGCTGGCTTGGCTCTGAATTTAATGTAGTCAGTTCAGAGAAGGCACATTTCAATTTCACCCACACGGTTTTAAGAACCTGATAGGAATTTGCCAGACTGAATTAATTTTTTTTTTAGAGTGAATGAAGTGTCATGTAGCTGACCATAACCCAAACAGTGTCTTTTTACTTAACTATGCATCTCAAGCTCGCTGCATGATTACTGCAGTCTCTGCTCAGCTCCCAGAATCCGCTCACAACGCCTGCCAAATCTGTGCGGTATGGTGTGAACCCAGGCGGAAATAATGACAGAAGGTCACTCTGTCGGGGAGGTGGTGTTTCAGCACTGCTTGGCTCTATACTTGTTCTTGGCCCAGCGCTGGAACGTCCAGGGAAAGACAAACAAAGTAGCAGAGATTAGTACAAACAGAAATGCATTATTACAGAAACGACATTGCAAGGATTTTAAAGGGAGGCAAGAAAGTGTTTCTTATGAACAACTAGTATCACATGCCAGAAGATTTGGGAGGGATTTCATTGGTAAGACCTTTGGCTGCATTTGAAGGGCAGAATTTGTCTTAAACGAGTGTGTGATCCCTATGCAGGTATTGCAGACCGATGCACTTCTGTCAAGTACCATTTCTCCCAACCCATTAGACTCAGGAACATCCCTCTCAACCTGACAAGGACCATACAGCAGGACGAGTGGCACCTCTTACGTAAGTCACTCAAAGCTTCCTCACTGCCTTATGTAGCTCTTGATATGCGTTGAATGTTAAGCAGTGCATGCAAGCTTGCATAGTGAAAACTGTGCAGTGCAATACCATGCAAAAAAAGAAAAGAAAAAAGAAAATACAGAAGGCTGCTGGGAAGGATGCTTGCCATTCATTGGTCATTCACTACCCTCCTCCTCATTCATTTTTTAAAGTTAGACATCAACCATCTAAGTATTCCTCAAACAATTAATTATAAACAATATAACAATATAAAATTATTAAAGAATGGCTGTTTTCCCATTATTTTTTTGTATAAATTGTATATGGTCGCTATAACAACCAGAGGTGTGTAACAGTGTAATTATATTTATTCTGCACAGCAATAATTTAATCTTTAATGACTAAATAAGTGCAGTTCACCTTTACTTCACAAGGTGGCGATGTCCGATACACAATGATGAGTGAGGTTTCACTCACAGCTACTGCAGGAAGAAAACAAAAGAATAGGAAGTATCATCAGCAAAACTTGAAATGAGTCAATGACTCAGTGATTTACTGCAGAGCAAGTACTGAACCCAGTCTAATATTAGTGTCACGATGGATCGATCTGGTGAAGAAGCTGTAAGCGAACAAAATACTGATTTGATGTTGAAAATTATAGAATATGTTTGAGATACTGAATGTACTGGGAAATGAGCTCTGACGCTAGTGATGATGGTATAAAACATCTGCTCAAACTGAACCCTTCCAAGCGCCAAAAGGTAACAAAATATGTTTTATTTTATTCTTCTGTAATTTGTAATTTGAGTTTTATATTATCGGGAGAGGTAGAGATCCATCCGTGTTAGATGTAGATCCGGGTCGCTAAAGACCCGAATATGTAATAATGATTGGCGAAACATTCATGCATTTAAAGGAACACTCCACCGTTTTTAGAAATAGGGCTTATTCAACTTCTTTCCTACATTTAGATATGTGGGCAAATGCATTTTTGTCTTAGTGCATGCATTGTTTAAGTTTGGCAGGGTCACTGTTAGCTTACCTTAGCATAATGAATGGAATCCTATGTTGCCAGCTAGCATGTCCAGAGTAAAAGTGATCCAAAAAAAACCAAAACAAGAAAAAAACACCAAATTACTTCTTGTGGCCTGCGTATTAAAAACGAGTACAAAATACGATACAGATTAAGACTAGGCGATTTCCTTGGCAGATATTGACTTGGGACTATATTATGGCAGCAAAGCACTGCTACTTGGGTGCAGAGATATCGCACAACATATGAAATGTAAGTTGTGGGATTTCATGTGTTGTGTGATATCTCTGCGCCCAAGTAGCAGTGCTTCGCCTGTGCTTCCCTGTGGGTTAATTCATAAAATGTAATCGAAATAGAAATAGAAAATTAATTAAAACTAAATCCATAATATGGTCCCATGATGAGAACCCCTAAAAGGTTCTGAAATCCCTTTAAGGTTCTGTATAGAACCTTTTCTTCTTCTTTTTTTTACCATTCATGAAAGTACTGTTACATGTAAAAAGCTGAAGAGAAACATAAAACATCTATCTATTTATTTAAGTGTTTCTCTTTCTGGAAAAACTGCCCAAAAATATCAACAACTCAACCAATCAGATACTCTCTAGAATGCCACCAGTTATAGTAAATAAGGGTTCACATCTGTGACTTTAACTTAAGGTACTGGCTATTGTAAAAAAAAGTTGAGCCCTTCGCTATGTCCAATTTCCGGTTTAAATTTTAAGATAGTTAACTTCTATTGAGTTCTATTGTCCATTCCACAATAAGAATACAGCTCATGTGTTTTGTGCTAATGCGGTTATTGCATGTCCTGTCATGAATATGTAATCATAACCTTTTCTTGCATCTCCATGATATGATTATTTTCCCCACAGTACTGTTTTGTAAACTTGGTCAAATGTCATTTTCTGTTGGAAGGAATCACATTAGCTGTTGTGATGTTGTAACTTAGCAAGTCTCGAGGGAGCCTGCAAGCCTTAATTACAGCCCTCGTTAAAATGCCTCTAATTAAGCTTTTCTTCCTCCATGCATGCATCCCAATCAGATTCTATAATGTGATATACCTCCAAATTAAACTCACTGAATCAATATCTGCAATCAGCAACTCCAAAACTTTGCATGGAGTCAGAAGCGATTATTGAGCCCACACGGCTCAGTGAAAGTTCCTAAAGATAAGGTGTTAACCATAGCTATGAAGTGTGAGTTGTTGGCTAAGTGGGTGGTAGTCATGGAAACAGTGTGTTTTTCGGTGTTTTTCAGATCTGCGGCGCATCACGGCGGGGTTCTTGGGCATGGCTGCTGCCGTAATGCTGTGTGGAAGCATTGTGGCCGCGGTGGGATTTTTCTGGGAGGAAAGCCTCACCCAGCATGTGTCTGGACTCCTGTTCCTTATGGCAGGTACACAATTCTGCTTATTCGGCCTTATTATCTAACTTTATCCTCTTTTTTTCTTGGCTACTTGTTACTCGTTTCACTCAGTCGTGTGCTTTCTCGTAGGTGGTTCTCTTTCCTTTCCAAGTTGTTATCTACCTTGTTAATTCTCCCACGTCTCTCCTTTTATCTTATTTCCCTTGTCTCATATATATATATATATATATATATATATATATATATATAAGATTATATATATATATATATATATGAAAATATATATATATATATATATATATATATATATATATATATATATATATATATATATATATATATATATATATATATATATATATATATATATATATATATGCACGTTTGAGTGAGTGAACAAGATAGTGAATTATATATAAAAATATTTATTAGTTGTGGGGATTTTTCAGCCAGTAGGTGGAGGCAAATGCATGTCTTTGTAAGTGTATTTCAACTGATTCGTTCAAAAACGTGGATTAATTCAGTAATGAAACAAGTATCCAAAACCGGCATACTGTCTTGAATAAGTAATTATTTCTGGGACGCTTTCAATGAACACTTGAACATCCTATGAGGCCTATGAGAATTTATGAATGGCAACCAAGCGGCAACCTGCCACCGGTCTCTCTTGAAGTCAATACGGAAGTGACTTAAACTGCAGTTCATCAACTGGCCACTAGGCACAGGCTCCAGAAGGGAGCAGAATCTAATTGATCCCCATGTTAAAATGTCCAAGCTATACATCAGAAAAAAAAACATGTTACAGCCTGGTACAAATTCTAGTTTTGGTATAAACGGATAATTTTGCCCTTCATGACAACTGTTAGGGGGTGAATTTTTTTATAACTCATTCGTTTACATTATATTAAGCCTTAAAGTTCTGCATAATTAAGGGCGTGGCCCAGGTGGGTAGCCATTTATCTGCTGTCTGTTAGTCACCACCTCACCTCAGCTCCGCCCACGTCCCGCCTCTTAGCCCATTTTATGTTATCCGGGAGTGACGCCCGATGACGCGCTGCCAAGATGGCAACAGCCAGCTCAACTCTACTTTACGCGTCAGAACTGCTCTTCAGAAACCTATGGGTGACGTCACGGACCCTACGTCCATATTTTTTTACAGTCTATGTTTGGAACTCACGTTGGTAGGTCACGTGACAGTAACAACATGGCAGATGTAATACATCAAATTTTATTCACGCTGCATCTGAAAAGGCATACTGAGCAGGTACTATTTAAATTTACTTCGCGACCGACCGTTAAAAAAGTATGCTCTATACTGTATAGCATGAAAAATGGGTAGTTTGGTTAAATTTGAATGTACTACATTCGCCATGTTGTTACTGTCTTGTGACCTACCAGTGTCAGATGCGTCACTTCATTTCCATTCATAAAAACCCTCCCACTTCAGAATTTCGCAGAAGTAGTATGTCATCCGGGCACTTTCCACATACTATTTTTTAAAAATGGTTTATTAGGACTTACTACTTTAGCGTAGCTGTTTTTCGCATAATATATAGTAGGGAAGTGTTTCTTTCTACCCATATTCTTAACATATATATGGAACATACTTTTTTAATGATCACAAAGTAAATTCAAATTCAAAAGCAGTAGCTATTTGACGGTATGCAGTTTAGTATGAATGTGTGTAGTATGAATGAAATCTGGACATAATCCATTCGTCATGTTGTCATTGCCATGTGACCTACAGCGTCAGTTGTGTCGTTTCACTGCTACTCACAACTTCTCTTCTGTAGCCTCATGGGATAGCAGATGCACACTTTTTCACATTTTGCTTTCCGCCTACCATATAGTAGGGAAGTATGCATATTTGTATGCAGTCCCTATCGTTTAAATGTGAATCATTCAAATAATGTCCTTCAAAAATGTGACTATATCTGTGGACAGTGCTCTGACATAGTGTAGTGGTGATTTGATCGACCTGAGTTAGATTCCCGGTTCGAGGTCCTATTCCAATCCTGTTCCCCTCTCTCCTATCTATCTATCTATCTATCTATCTATCTATCTATCTATCTATCTATCTATCTATCTATCTATCTATCTATCTATCTATCTATCTATCTATCTATCTATCTATCTATCTATCTATCTATCTATCTATCTATCTATCTATCTATCTATCTATCTATCTATCTATCTATCTATCTATCTATCTATCTATCTATCTATCTATCTATCTATCTATCTATCTATCTATCTATCTATCTATCTATCTATCTATCTATCTATCTATTGCATCCTTACATGAGGTGAAGAGTTTAGATGTATTTTGAGGGGTGGGGATTCCCATGTAATTGGATCAGTAACCTCAAAGCTTCTTCTTTCCCTCAGGAATCTTTTGCACAATTTCACTGTGCACCTACGCAGCCAGTGTGTCATACGACCTATCCAGGAACCCTCCTTTCATCTACGGTCTGCCCGGTGACGTGGACCACGGTTACGGATGGTCCATCTTCTGTGCATGGGTCAGTCTGGGCCTAACAGTGGCGTCAGGTTGTATCTGCACAACTTATCCCTTCTTGAGCCGCACAAAGGCTCTTCGCTCCAAAACGGCAAGGGAGTCATCTGTATGAGAGCTGTGGCCTGGAGGACCCAGCAGAACGATCAATCAGCACTTGGCGCTTTAGTAAAACGGATTCAAGTGGGACTTCATGCTGTATGGAGCAGTTTTGAATGTCTTGTAGATTTCCAATACCTTTGTGGGGCTCTTTTGAGATGTGTTGATGTTATACAGAACGAAAGACAAGACTGTTGCATTTCCTGTGTGTCTTCTACACACATCTGCTTACAAATCACACACATTAAAAAAAAGAAAATACACACAAATATACAGTATGTGTGAATATAATGAACAAAACCTTTGATTTGAAATGGGTAAGTGTATGTTTTTGGGTTGTTGTGATGCAGTCATTCTCTGGATCAGGTGACACTTAGGATCTGAGCCACAATTTTTTATGCAAACCATCTGAATTTCAAATGATTGCCCTGATCACGGACAGTATTATTTTTTTATTATGTGATTAAAGCATATCTTTTGGTTTCCCAACCACGTGCAAATGGATACAAGTCGACTAACCATTGGCTCAAAACTAAAGCTGACATTTGAAATTAAAAAACAGCTAAAGAATTCAATCAGGGATGAACAGGACACTTCATGTCAGCGATGTCACCACATCAGACAAATGTATAAAGGCATGATTGCATATATATCACCTTTGGGTAACAGCTGGTGGACGATATTCAAAAAGATTGAAAAATCAAAGAGACACAAGAAGTCTTGAGATCTAAGACGTGGATATGCAATTTCGTGATTGGATGAAATGTCTCTGAAGATTCAGAACTTGGACGTGGCTGTCACTTGCAGTGCAATCGTAATATGGCAGCATGCTTATTAAAGTGGATGCTCTCGAATCTACCAGCCTCGCTCATGACGTCACGTCATTGCTGAAAATACAAATCCTTCCGTTCACACGACGCAACGCTAAAATAAAGCGACGGGGATTATATTAACTGCAGGATGTTGTTTTCCAAACTGAGCCAAAACAGTAAAACATCCCTGAAACTGTACTGTTTGCCTCCTTCTACTGTGTTTCTGAAAGTGTATCGTAAATAAAATATTATAATGATGAAATAAAGGTCTACGAAGAAACCAAACTGTTCCATGTGAACTTCGGCAGTATTTCGGCTCTGTTTTACGTGTTGTTATTATTGTCATACATATGGCGACTCATTTTAAGCAGTGCCAGCATGTTTTCTGCTTTGTTTTTCAAGAAGAATAGCCTACCAGCCCACCTGTGCAGAAATATTAAACAATGCCATTAATTTCACCTCACAGCTATTGGCTATGATGTATTATTCAAGAAAAGCCGTTTATAATGAGCAAAACTAAAGCTAAAAATGATTAGTGTAGCTGATTTGTCGATATATTATGGATAAAAAAAAACTATGGGGGAAGTCAATTTTGACATTCCAATTTTTCCCCATATGAACTTGTATATTGAGTGCCATGGTCCTGAAAAACAAGGAACAAGTGTTACTATTAATGATTTTGAAATAGATTTTATTTTAAGAATTTTTGTTTTTAGTATATTGTTTTATATTTCAGTTTAACTTTAATTTATTTTTTGAGTTTGTCATTTTAGTACTTAATTTCAAATCAACATTTCATTTTATTTCAGCTTTAATTTTAAAGGGGTAGTTCACCCAAAACTGAAAATCCTGTCATACTCACCCTCATGTCGTTCCAACCCCATAAGATCTTCGTTCATCTACATTTAAGATATTTTTGAAGAAATCCAAGAGGTTTCTGAACCTTCCAGCAACGTCATTGCGACTTTCAAGGCCCAGAAAGGTGGTAAAGAAAATCTATGTGACTCCAGTGGTTCAACCTTAATGATATGAAGCGACGAGAATAATTTTTGTGCGTAAAGAATTACGACTTTATTTAACAATCACTTCATGTCAGTCAGTAGAACAGCACCTCCAGGTTCTACGTCAGAACGCCGCCTCATTATTGGCCAGCTCCTGCTTCACCATCAGCATGCTTCGTGGTGCTCACATGAACAGGGTCAGCCAATGGTGAGTCAGCGTTTTGACGTAGAACCTGGACGTACTGTAGTGTTTACTACGTCAGCAGCATAGGAGATTGATAGACAAGAAGAAATAGTTGAATAAAGTCGTTATTTATTCATTTATTTTTGTGCACAAAAAGTATTCTTTCATAACATTAAGGTTGAACCACTGATGTGTTTACCACCTTTCTGGCCCTTGAAAGTTGCAATACTATCTCTTTAAAGGATTAGTTCATGGTCATTAATTACTCACCCTCATTTCATTTCAAACCTGTAAGACCTTCGTTCATCTTCGGAACACAAATTAAGATATTTTTGATGAAATCCAAGAGGTTTCGAAACCATCCATTCACTCAAAAAAGAAAATTATCCCATAATTTACTCACCCTCAAGCCATCCTAGATGTATGACATTACTCTTTCAGACACATACAATCTGTGTTATATAAAAAAATATTTTTACCCCCCAAAATTGTGCATTCATCCATTATAAAAGTAATCCACACTGCTCCAGGTTGGGGTAATAAAGGCCTTTTAGTGAATAGATGGGTTTTTGTAAGAAAAATATCCATATTTAACATTTTTAAAAATAAAATATCTAGCTTCCGGAACACCGCCTTCCATATTCAACTAACAAAGAAAATGTAACGCCTCTCGCAGTTCAAAATGCTTACGCTACGTCCGATGCCATTTATGCTTTTCATAAGTTTAATATAGAAGGCAGTCCGCCGGAAGCTATAGATATTTTACTTTATAAAGGTTTAAATATGGATATATTTCTTACTTCACTTTTGGGTGAAATATCCCTTTAATTAATGAAAACATTTGAATAGCTTTCGTTAACAATAACAACACTGACCTGGAACTAACAGGTAAGTTTACTCTGTAGTGTATATAAATTGTTCTAGTTATATGCTCAGTTCCAAATTATTGGGCTAAATGTATAAAATGTAGTCTAATAAACGCTCTTTGTGAGTAAAATATGTATTTATTTAAAATCCCATTAATCACAAATGACAGGGAAAACTGTACGGACAAACGGTGTGGCAGCCCTGTTTATGAGTGAAGTGAAGCATCGGTAAAAATAATAATAATATTTTGCATTATAAAAAGATGGAAATTATGCTGGATTTGTTTTTACAGGACTTTCAATTATTCTGCCACAAGAGGGCGCCATACTATCATCAATATAGGCTACACACAACAAAACAAACCCTTGTCTAATCTCTGAAAACAGTCTATTTTGTATGTGGTCCTAAAGTTGTATTTTTTTGTGGTGGGGAAGTGGGGGCAACACGTCTCGGTAACATAATGTGCATTACCCTACTGTCGAGTGTGTACCACAGAAAACAAAAAGGACAAAACTCAAATTGTTGAAACAACAAACAATGTTCCAAATAAAGATTGTATTATCATACAGATGACATTAATAAAAATGAAACGTACAGGTATCGAGCACTCGCACAAGCGAGGAAAAATACTTCAACATATCTGCGAAATGTACTGTCAATGAAGCTGAGGGTCGAGTGACACGGGCTGGAGTAGATGTATAGTGACGTCACCCGTGCGTGTGTGTGTGTGTGTGTGTGTGTGTGCGCGACCAAAAAGGTGACAAAGAAAAAAAGCTTTTACCAGTGCACTAGTGTCCTCAAATGAAAAAAATAGTCATATGTCCTGATTTATCTATTGACTGAACACTACAGGTCCTTCTAAAAAATTAGCATATTGTGATAAAAGTTCATTATTTTCCATAATGTAATGATAAAAATTAAACTTTCATATATTTTAGATTCATTGCACACCAACTGAAATATTTCAGGTCTTTTAGTGTTTTTCTTTTAGTGATTTTGGCATACAGCTCATGAAAACCTCAAAAAAAATCTCAAAAAATTAGCATATCATGAAAAGGTTCTCTAAACGAGCTATTAACCTAATCATCTGAATCAACGAATTAACTCTAAACACCTGCAAAAGATTCCTGAGGCTTTTAAAAACTCCCAGCCTGGTTCATTACTCAAAACCTGACTGCTGTCCAGAAGGCCATCATTGACACCCTCAAGCGAGAGGGTAAGACACAGAAAGAAATTTCTGAACGAATAGGCTGTTCCCAGAGTGCTGTATCAAGGCACCTCAGTGGGAAGTCTGTGGAAAGGAAAAAGTGTGGCAAAAAACGCTGCACAACGAGAAGAGGTGACCGGACCCTGAGGAAGATTGTGGAGAAAGACCAATTCCAGACCTTGGGGGACCTTGGTGGAAGCAGTGGACTGAGTCTGGAGTAGAAACATCCAGAGCCACCGTGCACAGGTGTGTGCAGGAAATGGGCTACAGGTGCCGCATTCCCCAGGTCAAATCACTTTTGAACCAGAAACAGCGGCAGAAGCGCCTGACCTTGGATAGAGAGAAGCAGCACTGGACTGTCCCTCAAATTTTACATGTCATTCGGAAATCAAAGTGCCAGAGTCTGGAGGAAGACTGGGGAGAAGGAAATGCCAAAATGCCTGAAGTCCAGTGTCAAGTAACCACATTCAGTAATGGTCTGGGGTGCCATGTCAGCTGCTGGTGTTGGTCCACTGTGTTTTATCAAGGGCAGGGTCAATGCAGCTAGCTATCAGGAGATTTTGGAGCACTTCATGCTTCCATCTGCTGAAAAGCTTTATGGAGATGAAGATTTCGTTTTTCAGCACGACCTGGCACCTGCTCACAGTGCCAAAACCACTGGTAAATGGTTTACTGACCATGGTATTACTGTGCTCAATTGGCCTGCCAACTCTCCTGACCTGAATCCCATAGAGAATCTGTGGGATATTGTGTAGAGAAAGTTGAGAGACGCAAGACCCAACACTCTGGATGAGCTTAAGGCCGCTATAGAATCATCCTGGGCCTCCATAACACCTCAGCAGTGCCACAGGCTGATTGCCTCCATGCCACGCCGCATTGAAGCAGTCATTTCTGCAAAAGGATTCCCGACCAAGTATTGAGTGCATAACTGAACATAATTATTTGAAGGTTGACCTTTTTTGTATTAAAAACACTTTTCTTTTATTGGTCGGATGAAATATGCTAATTTTTTGAGATGCCAAAATCATCAGTATTAAAACAATAGAAGACCTGAAATATTTCAGTTGGTGTGCAATGAATCTAAAATATATGAAAGTTTAATTTTTATCATTACATTATGGAAAATAATGAACTTTTATCACAATATGCTAATTTTTTGAGAAGGACCTGTATATATAAGATCATATTCCCAGTTTCTCAGTTGACTTTCTATCACACTGTGATTTACCAAAAAAAAGAAAGAAAAAAAGCCTTTTCTTTATAAAGCCAGAAGTTACAAAAACACAGGAGAGATAACATGCAGTCCTATCATATTATTAAAAATAATACAAACACCAGATTCTGAAGTCAAATCATTTTCTCACAGATCTTCTTGACTAAATGCTCAGGTTTGATTGTATGTACTAAAACTACTGATACCTGCACTAGAAACGCATGGAAACGTCTCAGAGTTCATGAAATAAAACATAATATACAAGTTTAGACACACACAAAATATTGCAATACATTTGATATTATTTTCGACTGTCCTCAGTAACTGGCTCCTAGCTATATGAAGTCTGTGGAGTTGAGCTGAGAGACACTGTCCCATGTAACCAGGCTGGAAGGTGGCACAGTGTTTTTCTCTAAATCTATTTTTAGAATACTTAAAAACATCGAACACACTGAATTATGTAAATCTCAAATAAAATCAAGTCAAAGGCTTATGATACTCACAAATCCACACTTTTATGCATTAAAATCTAAAGAAAAAAAAAACATCTTTTGACATCGTCCGTTGTTTAAAACACCCGTTTGTAGGTCCAAAAAGTGTTCATTGCAGATATGCATGATTTTCATCTTCAACCACAGATTTTGAGTTCATTTACACAATGATTTATGCTTATTGAACTACAAAATGTTTCAAGTATATGAATGAGATTTAAAATGACAGTGAATGCGTAGCAAAATACTACTCAAAGGTCATTCATTTTGTACCATTTGGTCAAAAAAAAAATGACATTGTAGATGCCATTGGAATTTTAGATGTCATTTGAATCAAATATACTCTGCTGTTGTCATATTACAGATTTCAGTATAAAGGCCCGTTCACACCAAGGACGATAACTGTAACAATAACGTTAAAAATGCAGTTATAAAAATAGTTATAGGTGTAAAAGAGTAGTTCACACCGCAATAACGATAACAGCAAAGAAAAACTATATCGTTGGAATCAAACGATTTCTTCCAGCCGAAAACATTGACAGCCTCAGAATCCCCATAATGCATTTTTGAAAATTACCTTTCATGTAGTGTGTAACAGTTCTGAGTGAATGAAAACATCCTGCAAAGTTTTAAATCTGAAAGTGCACCGTATAAAAAGTTATTGTCTCTCAAAAGAAAGAGTCGACTCTGAGTCAATTAAACGCATCTTTTTTAAACGAATCGTAAGCCATTTTGTTGTGACGTCGTCAAGACGAAACATTAGTATACTGCCCGTCTACTTTGTGTTTCATATTGTGTAGGTCTCTGGCTAACTGACATTATTACTGTCTTACTGAAATACAACTATAAATCAGCTGTGGGCCACTATTACCTAAAACTGCGTCCATTAATGCAGATTGTCTGTCATTCTTACTACTTTGAGTAAAGATAAAGGATAGAGCAAGATTTGTTTTGTAAACTTAAATGTTACATCCGTCATTCATGCTAGTGCTGGGCTTACATATGCGCTGTTATTGAAACAGTTCCTGCGTGCGCACGCAATAAATTAGAAACACACACACACAGACGCACACTTGTTAATGCTGATGGCGAGGAATTACAGTTGAAACATCTCATAATGTACCTCAAACTGAGTAACATCACTGAGAAACTTCCTGCTCATGGTTCGGGCTGAATAATTAGTTCTTCCAATGTTTCATTGTTGATTCAGACTCTCGCTGGGATTGGTGTAAAATCGACATCATTGTTACTGTCTTTACAGTGTGTTCAATCGCTGAGTTTTATGGTGCGTGCGTTCACACCAGACGCGAGTGATTTACATGTTTAGTCAATGCAAAGACGCAAACATTCTTCGGCGCGAATGATGCGATTCGCGCGAATTGAGCATTTCGGGCATTTGACACGCGTAATGCATGATTCGAGCGAGTTGTAAAATCGAAACTTTGGTAGATATTCACGCTGCGTTAACCAATCAGGAGCTTGCTCCAGTAGTGACAACAATGAGGACAAAATCATATGTGGATACCCGGAGCTGTAGGATACATCTTTGAACTTTATAGAAACGGGAAAAAGACTGGGCAATCTGACCAATCAGAGCAGAGTAGGCTTGTGGCAAAGGAGGATTTATAGAAACTGATTCATCCATTGAGTTGTTTGAGAATCATTGAACATTGTGGTGATGTACAAAGTATATTATGAGAAAATGAAAGTTTTTTTTACCTTGATGCTTGTAAACCTGTTGTTGGAGAACTTGTTAGGAAACTTTAAAATAGCATAATAGGGGCACTTTGAGAGCTTGAATATTTAGACCAGCAGATGACAAAACTGCAGCGTGTCCTTATAATAAACAGAACGTTATCGTCCAATGGTCTGAACGCTAATATAGTTATCTTCATAGTTATCATTCTTGGTGTGAACAGGCCTAAAAGCTTAATCAGTCAACCAAATCAATAACATTTCCATATTTCCAATCTTTACAGCTTTGTCAATTAAAAAAAAAAGCTTTAGACACTCTCTTCTTTGAAGACTAGAATCATCTCAACAGCAGAAACACACGTGTATTCACACACATACAAAACATACAGTGCATAACACAACAACGCACAATAAAACACCTGCTTTGAACTCCTCTTTTGAACCCTTATTTCCTCCTGTCAGTCCTGTTTTAGCGACGGCATCCTGTCTACGGCATCATCTCGTGTCTGATTTAAAAACCCTTGATGATGCAATAGGCCTCCATTGAGGATAAGATGATGTACATCAGCCAGAGACAGAAAAACAACGTTGTGGTCAGGATTTTAGGAGTCCGTGGGCCACCCAGTTCCCCCCCGATCTCTGGCCTGCGGCGGTACATGAGGACGGCGATACAGATGAAGGCAAAGATGGTGAAAAGGGTGACGGAGAACGCCAGCGTGCCGGCCTCCACACGGAAGTACTCGCCTTTTGCCTGGTGAAATATGGCAGCGATGGACCAGGCCACTCCGATGCCCAGAAAGACGTTCACGGCATTGCTGCCCGTCACGTTGCCGATAGAGGCGTCAGCGTACTGATCCTGGGTGGCTGCCACCTTACTAGCAAATGTGTCTGATTTTGGAATAAAAAAAGACAGAAAGGAATAAATATTGTCAAGCTGCATTAAAAATGCATTTTATGTTTTTAAAAGAAGTGTCTAATGTATTTGATCAGAAAACACACAAAAAACATATAATTTAAAATAACTATTTTCTATTTTAATATATATTATTTATATAATTATAATTTATATTACAAAAAAATTAATTTGTGTGCATGTGCGTGTATGTATGTATGTATGTATGTATGTATGTATGTATGTATGTGTATATATATATATATATATATATATATATATATATATATATATATATATATATATATATATATATATATATATATATATATATATATATATATATATATATATATATATATACATATACCAGGGTGAATTGCCAATCTGATCATCGCTGTTTAATGTGTTGTCACAGGTACACATTTCTCAATTGTGTCATTTTATAACTGGTTAAGTTGATTGTTAACAGAAGTAAATTTAGATCCGCACCAGCCGAGAAAGTGAATGGCTGCGAATAACATGCACGAGGGTGATAACACATCTATCATCAAGCGCGAATCGGTGTCCATTGTGAGTTTTACACAACACAACTCAGAGATAACCCTGTTACAATGGTGCCGTGACCCAGATTGGAGTGAGGTTTAGGGGGGTGAGTGTAACGGAGGCCAGCTAGTAGTCACTGTGTGAGTAAACCTCACTCCTCTGATTTTAAGAGATGCTCTAGCGCAACCTTTAGCCTCCTTGTTAGAGCGTCTGACTCTCATGCCGGTGGACCAGGGTTTGATAAATTTATATAAATTGGGTGAATATGTGCTTAGTTGTAAATAAATCTTATAATTAATTAGATTTTGGAGTGAAATTTGTGTTTTCAAAGGGAAAGTACCTGGCACAGAGGTTCCCAGCGCCACAAACACAACCGCAGTTACAGAGTCTTTCAGGCCAACAGTGCATCCAAAATGGGATGCAATGTCTCCAATAAATGCGGTGAGGACACCAATCATGATGATGGACACGATGAAACACGCCCAGCCGTTCCAGTAATCAGTGGGCGGCACGAACGCAAACAGAACCTTCCAGAACACAGTTAGGAAGTGCATGACGTAGTCAAAGCAAGATGGCATCCTTTCTTCCCCACACTCTTCATCATCATCGTCCCCTTAGGATGAGAAAAAGGAGAGGAGATTTAAATTATGGATTGGTTTGTTTGTTTCCTGAGAAGAGACAGGCTGTCCTCTTCCTCTAGGGAGCAGCAGTGTGTGATAAGCATATTACTGTTACACCAAATGACCAATGAACCAATGAAATCTCTAAAATCAGAGGAGGCAGAACCGCAGAATGAATCTCAAAGGACCGGAAGTCCAAAACCATCTGTGTTAAGCCAAATATCACACCTAAAAATCAATCTTAAAGTCACCATTAAAAATCTAAATGGACAATTCTTAATTTTTATGGAATATTGCAGTATTTATTTTAAATGATTTTTCTGTGCAGTGTGCAAACCACAGAAATAGCAAACCACAACCATAAAATCAATTACCAATGGAAAAAGTCCTGCCCTACAAAAAATGTATTGTACAGCCCAGCTCATGCTAGGTAACTGTTTGAACAATAAAGCTGTGAACAATAAGAAGCAGTGCTATATTGTGAATGTAAAAGGGAATTGTTAGGCACATCACTCAATATAATCAACATTTATTCTGGCCCTGACACACACACACACACACACACACACACACACACACACACACACACACACACACAGACACACACACAGACACACACACACACACACACACACACACACACACACACACACACACACACACACACACACACACACACACACACACACGCGTGTTTCCATGTCTTATGGGGACATTCCATAGGCGTATTGCATTTTATATTGTACAAACCAGGGACGGGCAGAGAGTTCTTCAGAGGCAGGGGCTCAAATGTAAAAAAGGGGCAACATCTACAAAAATAAATAATAATAATAATAAATAAATAAACATATATGTGTGTGTGTGTGTGTGCGGCTGTGCGCGTGTTTAGATACTACATTTAAAATTTAGTTTTTGCAAGAAGTCTCTTATTCTCTTCAAGCCTACATTTATTTAATCAAAAATACAGAAAAAACAGTAGCCTAATATTGTGAGATATTATTACATGTTCTTTTTAACATTTTATTAATCAAAGAATCTTTCATCTTGAGTATCACAGCAGGTTATAAAAAATATTAAGCAGCACAACTGTTTCCAACATTGACATCAAATCTATGATTAGTGACCCTGAAGACTGGAGTAATGATGATAAATTCAGCTTTGATCACAGTCATACATATACTTTTAATTTGAAAGTATATTAAAATAGAAAACCATTATTATAATAATATTTCACAATTTTGCTGTTTTTGATCAAATAAATGGCTTGATGAGCATAAGAGACTTCTTTCATAATGCTGCATAATTATCAAAAATGATAATAAAGTCCTTTAACGCCACCATTTCACATAATTGGCCTGTAGGTGCCGTTGGCACTTGGGCTTCATTAACTTTGATAGTTTCATCAAATAGTAAACGTGTATCAATATACATAAATACAAGTGAGTTTAACACTACTTACATTAATTCGACTTTTGGTGCTGCTGGTTTTGTGCAGTGCTTTGTTTGTTGTCAGGAACATCAGGATCATCCATTTCGTCAGAAAATTGTTCCACAAACGTTAGTTCGTCTGTCCATGTCATTTTCAACCGATTTATGAATTAGAACAGAAAATGACCGCTCCACTTCACATTGTCCAATGGAATCTGAACTTTGCCAGATCACGATTGGTTGACAAACGGCCTGGGCATTGACGATTTATGTAAAATTTGAAAATATATAAAATATATATTTTTAATTAAATCAATACATTAGCTTTGATTATTGATGAAAAAAAAATTGTTTTGCTTTGTTTGGGTTTATGCTTTATTCCCGTAAAGCCACAGACACTCTCTGAAAGAACCATATATGGCTCGAGAGCCGTTCCGAACACACTGAGGAAAACCAGCCAGTAAAACACACGCAACGCCTCAGACCGACTGATGTGAAAAAATATACAGAAGTTTTCCAACTTTTGAGCAGTTTGTTAGTATTGGACACATTGTCCTTTTTTATTGACCACAAATATTATAATTGATATTTGTCTGAGAGGGGCACTTTTGATTAATTTTGAAAAAGGGCAGGGGCTCGAGCACCCAAAGCCCCCCCCCTCTGCACGTGCCTGGTACAAACCGTATATTCTATCCCCCTACACTGCCCCTGCCCCTAAACCTACCCATCACAGGACACATGCTGCATTTTTACATTTTCAAAAAACATCACTTAGTGTGATTTATAAGATGTTTTCCTCATGGGGACCAAGAAATGTCCCCACAAGGACAAGGATTTTGGATATTGCCATCTTTGTGTTACCGTAGGGATTACCAGTCCACACACCCACAACCACACACACACACACACACACACACACACACACACACACACACACACACACGTGTTTCCATGTTTTATGGGGACATTCCATAGGCGTATTGCATTTTATATTGTACAAACCGTATATTCTATCCCCCTACACTGCCCCTGCTCCTAAACCTACCCATCACAGGAGACATGCTGCATTTTTATATTTTCAAAAAACATCACTTAGTGTGATTTATAAGATGTTTTCCTCATGGGGACCAAGAAATGTCCCCACAAGGACAAGGATTTTGGATATTGCCATCTTTGTGTTACCGTAGGGATTACCAGTCCACACACCCACACACCCACACACACACACACACACACACACACACACACACACACACACACACACACACACAAATTATAATTAAATAGTAAAAACATAAAAAACACAATGATTTATAATAATTAATATGTTTACATTTATAATTCAATATTTACATTTATTTTACATATATAAATGTATTTTTCTATATTAATATGTATAAAAAGTTTTTTTTTTTTAAAGCCACAATATGTAATTTTCACCACTAGCTGATTCAAAACAAAGGCTCAATGACGCCAGGATTTTGCTGCGCTTTTATTATGCCGATGATTACCGCTTCCTTTTTCTGGTCATGCGTACGCAGCACTGTTTATCATATTAGGTACATTATTTGAGTGTGTTGAAAGTTATGTTATAATGCTTCTCTCTGCTTTCGTTCGGTGGTTACTATGAGACACTTGTTGCACACTGCAGTAAGCTAGAGCGATATTAGGTATGGTAAAACATGGCACTCGCTGTAAATCAAGAAAACGAGAATTAAACAATAAGACTGTATACATTCATCCACATAAAACGCATCATTATTATGCACAAACAGTTGCTCACCTGTCTAATAAAACACATTATATATTAAAGCGTCTTTGGTATTTCCATGGCTTCTACAAAATAAAACCGGAAATCGAGGGTAACACGGGTATGATGTCATTGATAGGAGATGCACGGACACAGTCTGTGTCCTGGTTAAAATAGCTTATTTCTCTGGATTTAAACAGTCTTGGAAACATTTGGGATAGTGTAAGTACACAAGTCAACAAAATATATAACATTGATCTAGTGGTTTTTGGATTTTTTTATACATAAATCTTACATATTGTGCCTTTAATTATTTAAGAATATATAATTTTCAATTATAGATTTTTGCACAATATAAATATGTATCTGTTACTATTACTATTTTTATTGTAATTGTTTTTACATTTAATCTAGTAAAATTGTTAAGTTTAGGTGTGCAAGAATTTAGGTGAAAGCAACTCTATCTTTAAAGAGAAAAAATATCAATGATTATTTTACATAATACAGAGTCATCATGACAAAGGAAGTTCATTTTGCTTCACAACCGGAGGACTGCAGAGTGAGGCAGCCCTCTATAAACTGCCTAATGTCTAATTATGAGAAATATTCCCCAGGAATTTAGATTATGATCTCCCTCACTCTCTCTCCTCTTGGCTCAGGCTGCACTAACAAGCTCTGTCAGCTTCAGTCAAGCCTGTCAGAATGAGTGTTTGTGTATGCATCTGACTGCATGCGTGTGTGGCTTTGCGTCCACACATTCCTTATTAATACGCTGGGCTACATGACGAAAGACACTTCAAAAACTGTGCGGACGGAGGGTGAAAGCAAAAGGCCTTGACATTTTAGAGGAGAGATTGGCGCTGCCTTGTGTTTGGTCATGCTCACAATAAGCTTGACTGATGGTTGAAGAATTCTGGGTAAAAACCAACAAACTTATGAGAAACACATTGATGTCTTTTTCCCTGTTAAATTCAGAGCTGCTCTTAAGAACACACAAACTTTGCACAACTAAACTTAACATTTCTTGACAAAAAATATTTGTATATGGTGTGAAAAATCTGTAATTTTAAATAATTATACTTATTGGAGTTGAAAATGTAAATACTGCATAATTATAGAATTTTAATATTTTGCTTTTTTTTATACAGAATTGCCTTCTATTGTTCCTGACTCTTTTTGGCAGTTGTGGATGTTAAAAATATACACATAAATAAAACTTCCCATTTTAATTCCATAATGTGACACATTTCCGAATAAAATAAGATGCAAAAAGAAAAAAAGTAAGATAAGTCTTGATTGTATCCCTAGGTACAGTTAAAAGATCATAAAGACAAACAGAATTGATTGAGACGTTATAATAGAACAGTATGTTTCCTACTAAATATTAAGATGCCAAACTGGTTCTTGGGAACTCCAATGTAATACTAAGAGCTGTCTGCTCAGGATGAGAAAGCAAATTATGATTACATCTTCTCTCTCCAGCACCACTCTGAAGTGTCATTTTAATTGATGAAACACGCACATGCTTTTCTCTCTGGCTACAGACAGGCATTCAACTCCTACACTTTTAAAATTGCAATGGTGCGCTAATTAAAGATATGTGGCAAAGTTAGCACAGTGATTGAGCACCAATTAGAACAAGCCTTTTAGAGTTTTCCAGCATTCTGATTTGTTGTTGAAGTTAAGTCTGCAGGGGACTGTAATGGTTGTTTTTAAAGTGTGTAGAGAGACTTTTTCTCAGTGGCTTACCTGAGCTGACAGTGATGGCTTCTACAAACTGGTCTCTCCAACTGTTGGTCCCAACCAAAAGGGCCAAGTTGGTTTTCTTTATGAGTTTGTCGACTGTGCTCTGGAAGGGGGGATAAAATCATTATAACTAGGTTAACAATGTTTTAATGGATTTATTAACATGAACTAACAATTAAAAAAACAATACTTCTACACCATGTATTACTCTTAGCTGATGTTAATTTCAACATTTACTAACACATTTAGTAAAGCCCGGCGCATGGCCCAAAAAGGATGTCCCTTTTCTCTTAATGAGTAATGGCGGCTGTGTTTTGGGCATACGTGCAATAAACCAAGCAGAGGCTCGTCTCCCGTTACCTTTAAAAGCCAGTTGAGCTTGCGCCATAGCAGATTCGCTATTTACATGGCGGAATTTGCAAGCGGAAAAACTGAACGTTTCTCCAGCGAGAAAACGGATCTGCTTGTGCGCGAGTTTAAAGCGCTCGAGCAAACTACGGAACAAGCCGGATTCCACCAAAGCTCCCTGAGCATATGACATGTAGCCATTTTTATATTTATGTACACAATAATAATCTTTTACATTTGAATCCTTTCATTTTTAAGAATGTTTGTGCACCGGGTGCATGATATGGCCATCAAGTTAAAAGAATTTAAAGAATGTGCTTAAAGTATATTATTTATTCATCAAATCTAGTAATTTTAAGGTATATAAAAAAAAATCTCCTAAAAAATGCATTCAAAAATAGTAATATTAAAATAATATATTATTAATAATATTAAAGGTGCACTATGTAACTTTTCCGCCTATTCAAAACCAAAGGCGTAGTTTGATGACGGCAAGTTTGAGCGCAGAATCTTGGGACATGTGGTCTTCACCTCACAGCTGGTGGAAAAGAATCAGGACAGGAATCTGGCAGAAATCATGTTCATGGATGCGTTTATTAACGTTACTGTAGTATGAAGCACAGCAGGACAGAGCAGGAGTGTTGTGGGAGCTGAGCAGGGCCGTTGGAGCGACTGTTAATAAGATGAATGGCATACTAAAAGTCCCTCGCCAGCAGCGGGACTTTTATTATGCCACGGTCGCCAGCTCCATTTCCGCTTTTCCGGTCATGAGAATGAGGTAACGCAGCTCTGTTTATCATATTAGATACATTTGAGTGTGCTGAAAATGATGTTATGACGATACTCGCTCAGCGGCTGCTGTGACACTTGTTGCACACTGCAGAAAGAGTAAAACTCTCGGAAACCGAGAGTAACGTAGATATGATGCAACTGACAGGCGACTCCCTCACACGTCCCGGTTCCTTTGTTAAAATAGCAATTTTCTCACGATTTACAAATTAGTTGGGATATTATAAGTACTCAATTGAACCAAATATATAACACTGGCCTAGTGGTTTTTGGATATTTTACAGAAAAAATTTGACAGTGCACCTTTAAAATATAGAAAAAGACGCTTTCTGGACAAAATAAAAATATAATTAGGGCTATAATTTGTTTTGACCCACAAGGGAAGTATTTGTTACAGGATGCGAGGATAGGATGAAGGTTAAAGGGCATTCGAAGAAAATAAAAAAAACCTCAGTCGATAATTCAGCAGATTTCTTAGATTAGGAAAACGATTTCCAATAAAGGTTTTCCAGTAGTGCAGCCAACGATAAACCTGTCAGCCTGAATACAAAATCTTATCCATTACAGCCATTCAATTATGAAGGTTATAGTCAGTATCACACCAGCAGAACATCATTTTGTGCAGTTCAATCAAATCTTCAGGATACAAGTAAATCATTTTGCTTGAGTCAAAGAAAATTAATCTCATGGAGAGGATGAAAATGAATAAACCCTCTGACGCACACAGGAGCAAACTGGAGAGGTGAATTAGAGATGGAAAATGGACACTGTTAACATGTATAAAGTGACAGGCACTAAGAAAGGTTGCTGTAATGGCTCTGCCCATGTCTGCTGTATCTGAGGAGCAATTAAAGGTTGAATCGTCTCCAGCTGGGGCTACTTCAGCAGGGCAGGATACCATCACTCATGTCCAGGTGCTCTGTCATCCTCTTATTCAATTTGAAGGGTTTCTAAACCCTCATTCTTGCTTAAAATGTCATCACTTGACCTTATAGTAAATGCATGTGTCTGTGTGAGTGTCTGAACACTGATGGGTGTCTGAATGTATTTTTCCATGAGCAGAAAATGTACCTTAAACTCATAGGACTCCTCAATGATTACTTCAATTTTAACATGTTCACCCAATGTTGGGCGGCCCATCTCTGCAATACGCCTCTCATCCTTTTCCTTTTTAGTCAGGGTCTCCTCTTCCCCGTCCTCTGTGAGAGATAGACAGAGCAAAAAGAGATACAGGAAATTTGATGGAAAGGAACAAAACAAGATGGTGAGTCTTTCATGCATATATCCATAAAGTTGTTGAGTTAATTGGCTTGCTCACATGTGCACTCCTTATAAAACCACACATTTACAGTGAACAAAGATGCAGATTAGGATTACATCATTTGCAGGGTTTAAATAAAGTCGTAACATCTGCAATGTGAGCTATTGTTTAGAAGCGTGAGAATGCAATGCTGTCAATCTGGATTTATTAAGGTATAGGCCTTTTGGGTGGTTTAAAAATATAGTATACCAAACAACATTACTAATCTAAACTGATGAATGGATAACTGATAAAAGATATTTAGAGAAACAGTTCACGCAAAAAATAAAATGCTGTCACTCTCATGTTGCTTCAACCCACTATTATTTTTGGCAGAATGTCCGACTTTCTGCTTTACATACAAGGAAAGTGGATGTTTGGGATAAAAAAAGGTTGGAAATGCATTATGATTTTGGGGTAAACTATTCTTTTTGAAGATATGAAAATGAAAATTCTGTCATCATTAACTCACCCTGATACCCTGTAAAAAATATTTTAAAAGTAAGTTACCTGGTTGCCTTAACATTTTGAGTTCATTGAAATTAAAATTTTGAGTTAATACAATAAACATTTTTCAGAATTGACATCACCCTTTATTCAAATATTTTTAAAAGATTTTGTAAACATTTTGTGTAATTGTGTTTTATTTGTTATAATGCAGTGAAACATGCCAAATTGTGCTTTTTCATGATTTATCACAATTTTTTTTTTTATTTATGTGGTTCAGATACAATAATATTTTGATTTTCTATTTATTAAACCAATTTCCTTCATTGTATTTACTCATTTTTTTATTTAAATGAACTCAACATTTTAAGGCAACCAGGTTACTTGCTTTTTTAAGTTAAACCAACACATTTTTTTTACAGTGTATTAAGGTAAATAAACTTGCCCTAAATTAATTCTGTTCATCATATAAAGCAATTGTATCTCTTTACAAGACTTGAATTAAATTGCTTGGTTCATATGGGTTCATTTAACAATGCCTTTATGAACTTTATGCCTTTATTTTATAGGAGGGAAAGAAACATCTCAGGTTTCCTTATGAATATATTATGTTATAAACATATCTAAAATGATTTGAATAGTTCTATGGGGTTGTAATGACTTGAGGGTGAGCAAATGATGAAACAATGTTCATTTCTGGGTGAACTATCCCTTTAAGATAACACATAAAGACAACTTCCTAGTCAATCAGTGTATTGCATTGATTCTGAACACTTATCATGTGATTAAATGCATGAATTTAGCATTAACCTTATTCCACACCTGTAAAGTAAACGCTATAGCTATTGCATGTTAGTGAACACTAAAGAAACAAGTTTTCATCCTCACAATTGCTTTATAAACCAGGATTTTGGCTCAAACATGCACACGCAATATGAAATCATACATTTATAGTGACACAAGGAAGAATTAATTAAAAGGAAGAGAAAGGGATGAACAGGAGAGGAAACGGATACCTGTGATGCTGATAATGGTGGAGGGGATTGGCTTGTCTCTACCCTGTACTTTCCGGTACACATCCCTGCCTGATGAGCCCAAGCACATTGACTGAACAGTGTTAGCACAGAAGCTAACAGATTTACGGAGCTTTATCTAAAATGTTGCACAACTAAATAAAGCTTTATAAAGCAGATTATGAAAATTTCAATTATCACGTGAGAGAACAGAGCAGCCTCAGCAAAAAGAAAAGAAAAAGTAACATCCTGTATTTTAAAGATAATTTCGTAAAATCCAAATAAGCTTTATATAACTGTATTGGAAATGGTTTAAACAATGTTTTTCATACTTGTTTAATAAACCATAAACAATTATTGCACATGCAGAGGAACAGTCCTCAAAACACTAAGGGCCCTATCATACACCCGGCGCAATGCGATGGCAGGCGCGACGCAAGTGTTTTTTGCTAGTTTCAGCCCGACGCAGTTATCATTCACCACATTGTTTAAATGGCAAATGCACTTGTGCTCATCTGTTCGTCCATGGTCTGAAAACAAGATGTGTTTGCTATTTTGAGGCAACTGAAAACGACTGCACCATTGACCAACAAAAACCTGGTCTAAAGTCAATAGCGCAGTATTTTTTGTCCATTAAATCGAAAGATCTGGAAAAAACCCCCCCACATAATTTACCCGCCCATAGACCCTCCCCTCCGAGAAATCAGGACAGAAGTGGTTGAAAGTGGACAAAAGACGGATTAAAACACCAAGTGTCAAAGGGTATGAGTGTTGCGTGCACTGGTGATCCGATCACCCAAAACCCACCCTTATACCGGGGTAAACATAGCCTGGAGGCCAGCTGAACTCAGCCCCGCCCACAACATTTGAGTTCGGGAAGTTCGGTCTGGACCCGATCCGTTGTGGAGCAACTATGCTCGAA